>JADMNL010000022.1:325577500-325762500 GCA_016271365.2 Neoceratodus forsteri | reverse complement strand
ATTTCAAAACTAATGAGTAATTTTTTCTTACCTGTCAATATTACCTGGTGCACTGGTGCTTCATATCACTAGTGCAAACATAACAGAACTCATTACTGTCAGTTATGGGAGGTGTGAAATTGAACTCCCAATGACCTTTTCATCTTATCCTTACAGTACTCCTGTGTGTGTATATATGTGTGTGTGTGTGTGCGTGTATGTGTGTATGTGTAGGGGGGTGGGGGGCTCCCCTACAAAATCTACAGGAAATGCTACCCTCCTAGTTTAGTGGTGTGGGAAAGAGATTGTCAGGCATTAAGCCTCTGGTCTACCCAACTGTGTGGTGGGATGCAGGGGTTTTAGCCATTGAATATATCTCCTATTTCACTGCGCTAAACTGGTCTTTATTGTATCCCTCTGAATGCTCTTTAATGTATTCTTGTGCTATTTGACTCTCCTGCTGTGCCTAAATGGCAGCAGCCTTCTTTCCCCTCCCTTTGCCAAACTGTAAAAGGCTTTGGGACACAGTTTGAATGAAATGTTGTATATAAAATCATGTTCCCTTCCCTTCCCTTGTGTTGTTTTTCTTTTCATCCTGCTCACACAGATCATGAATCACTGTGCTGATTTTATTACCCTTTTGCTGAGCATGCCATTTTTGGCCACCCAGGCAGTAGCACTGCTGGAGGAGTCACCACAACCCTACCTGGAGGTCACAATGTGCTGTAACACACTCATTTTTTTCCCCAAGCAGTCCATGCCTCTGTTCCGGGGTTGAGACATGAGCACAGATCACTTGCATAGCAAGTTGCAACCACCACCCCATCACTATCAAGCCAGCAAAATGGCTCTTTTAAAAAAAAAAATTACTCTATACTGTACATACCATTTGGCTTGTACAGTTTGAAGAAGGAAGTTAATAGATATGCGGTGGACTGTTTAACTAACCAGGCATATTGAATTATTTACTAGGTAGAACCCAAATGACAGCATGCTGAGCAGTGTATGAAAACACCCAGGGAAATGCTGATGATTTCGGAAACACTACAGTGCTGTCACACTAGGTTTTGCCTTATTTTAATTACTGTATGTGTTTATTAACAGATGCACCACCGTGCAAAGTAAGTAAGTATTGTAATTTAAGGCAGATGGAATTCACAAACACTTGAGATAGGTTCACATAAACAGGGTGCAGCACAGAGCTGGTGGTTTGCCACAGGGACCACCAAGTAGTCACAGCAAGCATTTTCTTCACATTGCTATGGAAACAAAACTACCTTTGAAAAAGTCATCTCCCACATCCATTATAAGGCTAACAGTTTGTTCCCGTTACACTCAGCTGGAGAGGCTTGGCTCTAGACAATGGCAACACAATGCTTTTACCTGTCTTTTCATTAGTGTCGCACTCCATCGGCTGACCATATCTTCTGTAGGCACACAAGAGGAAACCTCCATAGGGCTTTTGTCAAGGAGCAGTTACTCTGATTTTATCTTTCTGGGGCTTCATGCACAAAAGCGTGCAAGGCTGCCATTTGTATTGTAATTTTGATAGTACCACTCATACCTGTGGGCCAGGAGGTCACAGGGTTCACATGCTTGAGGGACGTATTCCATCTGACAATACACTAGGACAGCATAAAGGATGTATTTGATGTCAGAGCTGCAGTTTTTCAAATGAGAAGTAAAAACACTCAAGGGAACTACCTGCATTACCCTTTTTGCTGCTCTGAATATAAAAAAAAGAAAGTTAAATGTTTAGCAATAACACTAGGTTTCATTCTGCACACTTTACTACAAAATTTTGTTTCAGCAGTACAAAAATACTACAACTAGCAAAAGTAATGAAGTGATAACATCTAATGAGAAGAGGGTTATCATACGATAATGACTGCTTTGGAAGTTATGTGTCACTTGAAGCAAAGGGGCATAACAGAAACCCGTAATAATGATCAGATGACAAACAGAAACAACTTTTAAAGAAAAAACCCTCGTAGAAAAGCACTGGGGCAAGGGTCACACTAAAGATGTATAGGTTCGGTATACTTTTCAGTATAACATGCTGACATCTCATTGGTGCGGAGGTCCTTATCACCATTCATCTTGTGTATAGCTCTTCTGCATGTGTCCAGAATTAGGCTCTAAGTACTGTTTAAGAAATAAACAGTGTCTACCCCTTTAAATAGTAGTATACAAGCAAAACTATACTAATAAAATCTTTGTAGCTACCTGTGATATAAGGAACATTGATGTTACTAACAGAGTGTAACATAAAAGCCTAAGTTATGTAATGTGTGTCCATGCCTGACATAGATGACTGTAGTTCAACTAATTTTATATGTGACATGTTAATGTATATTTGTCCAGCTGTTTATCGTGCGTCTTGAAAATTTGTACTGTACTTTTGTAATTTATACAATTCATATTCTTGCAAATGAGATTTGCAAGTCTTGCTGACCTTATGCTGCATATGCAAACTTTTCCCCTCCTTCAATTTTTTTCCCCTGTCCTGCTGCTGGCCCTCATCGAAGCGGCCCCCTCATCTCAGAGACTTACCCAACCACCCCATAACTTGCTTCTCATCTGGTGGGGGACATACCCTTGCCCCACCAGGCAGGATCCAGTGGTGCTGGGCCTAGGGGAGGGCAGTTCATCATCCCGCCTTGCAGATTGTTTTCCTCTTGTTTTCTGTGCCCCCCAGGGATGTCAACCTGCTATGGCATATAATACCTGTTGACATTCCTCACCCTTTTGGGCCTCCCATCTGCCAAGACACCTAGCCTCTGTTAACTGCCAGGCACACTGCAAAAGGTACATCCCATGTGCACTGGGCGAGGAGAGCAGTCCTCTGGATGTTCCTTTCTCACCCCCAGCTGACCCCCAGCAGCTTGGGTTTGCACCTGAACTTGGGTCCCTGGCATAATAGGCAGTACCACTATCACCATGCCACTGGGTCAGCTGCATATACAAATTTTTTTTTTGCACCTCCTGCACCTCTAGCCGGCTGGAAAATAAAGATAACTCTAGTGATAGTATCCAGGAAATCCTCCCTGAGGCAGAACATTTTAAAATTACGGTTGGGAGTTAGGATTCACAGTTTTGAATTTCTGGTTGTAAACACCTAGACAACTTAAACTGCTGGCCTGTGCTGTATATCCTAACTGAAGACAGTGTACTCTGGCACTCTGGCTCCTATGTTTTTGCTGACACCACATAGACACACTCTTTCCAGTACTCCCCAACGCAACTTAATACCATGGGGCCATCCATTTAAAAATATGAAGGTTTTAAACACCTTCTGAAAAACTGAAAAAAGCATTAAAAAAATCTTTATTACAGTTAGAATTTTGGTAGTACTCTATTGCGAAATGTACTGTAGAAAAGCCAACACTTAGCAAAGTTTTTAACAGAAAAAACTCAGGTCTGCACCTGGGGACCGTGCTTCGGCAAACAACAAGTAGAATAAAAAGTTCAAATAAGCCAGCACTGGTCTTATGGCAAGTATCTCCAACCACCGATCGAGGTTTAAAACCTCGATCGGTGCAGTTGGAGATACTTGTCATAAGACCAGTGCTGGCTTATTTGAACTTTTTATAACACTTAGCAAAGACATTTCCCATAGCACATAAGTACCTCAGCCTTCAGCCCCTATGAATCTACACTGCAGTAGAAATGTGCTCCTTCGTTCATCAAGTGGTTTCACTGAAATATGTTTGTGGCAGTATAGTACTCTACAACAGCTGACTTGTTTCTTAAATGTGGAAAGTTAATCCGAACATCAAACTTCCTGCTGTAAAACATACAGAATATAGTGGTCTGGCAATTCTGTTTCTGCCAGCAGGAAGAGACCATGAGACAAAATGAGGCATTCTATATTTCCAGCTTTGGGGGCAAGATGGAGAGTTTACACGGGCCCCGTGTAAGAGTAACACATCAAATCTGGCTAGACACTCAAGAAGCATAGATTTGTGTCACGGTAAGGAGGCTCGTTATAATTTTCAAGCAGCATTTTTTTCTTGAAAAGAGCTACTCTTGATTTTCTTCTTGAGTCTGTTTCCTGGGACTGCTACTACAGCAGCATGTAGGAATTTTTTCTAAATTCCATTCATGAGAAACAGTTAGGGTCAACGTTCTTTATGCTACTAAACACCTTAATTTTACAGTTCCTTACTATGTGATCTAATAAATTGTCAAGCATTTTATATTTTAAAGCAAAATTTAAATCTTATTTTTCTGTAATGAATGTTTTAAGTGTTTCTGAATTATTTAGTTGCTATAAAAATATTACATTGTGTTGTTATTCATTTCATGTCCAGCTGGCCCTTGAAACTGGGAAGATTTTTGCTCATAGAGCCATCCAGTTTGCCAAAATAAAAATGAGATGAGTAGCTAGGGAGTAGGTAGAGCAGTTTGCCCTGCACAAACAGTGAGAAGTATATACAATTCAAAATTGCCCTGAGGACAGGGTCCTTAGTGTTGACCATTATAGCTCCATTGAGGCGACACTAGGGGATATGACCAGCAGTTCTTTAATGAGCCGAGAGAATTTGAAGTCTTTGAGCTCAGTCACATTTGGGATGTCTGAACATTGTAGGGATCCTGAACAGATCTGTGTGCACTTGCACACATACAAAAGTGCCAGCATGTGCAGATTCCAAACAGTTTAGTCTGTGTACATGCATGCCTGTTATTGTGCTAGCATTTGCCGATCCTAAATCCATATGCGCATGCAGCCATGTGTGAATCTCAGATGATTGGGTGTACCATGTCCATGCATATGACTGTGCAACAAGCATGTAGAGCTCTGCAATGATCTGATGCACATATGCATGTATGTGAGGATGCATGCATGTGGGGCTGCCACATCATTTACGTATACATACAAATGAGTGTGTGAGAGTGGGGATCTTTCACAGGTTGGTGGACGCATGCTTACACATGGAAGTGTGAGTGAGCACAGGGAGGTGCATACTTGCACCACCATATGCAAGTAGGTACTGGTGCCAGTGTGCAGGTGTCTTGAACATTTGTGTGCACATATTTTTATATGAATAAGCAAATGTAACCTCAGACTCCCATGGATGGGGGAGGAGTGTTTCTGGGACCAGGGTGTCATGGTAAAAATAGTACCATTTCAGTCATGTAGTGAAGTGTTGAGGAGTCTTTGTGTCAGAGGACCCTGTGTGGAACATCAGCTTACAATTATGGTTGCAAATTCTCAGTGACCCTCGCCCTCTATCACTGCATGAGGCAGGGTGCCTGTCCTTGGTAGAATATTGCAAATTGAGACACACTTAAAGGAATCAATAATAGCAGCCTCAGCATTCATTAAGTAATAATGCACGTCAGAGGGTGCGGTGTGGAGTGATAACAGCCTGCCTTGGGTAGATTGAAGAATGACGCTGAAGGTAGAGTGCTTCCACCACCTGAGAAGGGCAGTTATCACACCAGAACATCCTCCTGGAGTGCCTTACTGTAATTGTGAAATGGACAACATACCAACACAACAGTAAGAAAGAGGTAGAGTCTTTGTTGTAAATTTTAAAACATCTTTATCGAGTGTATTTGTAGGAGCTAAGCAATAAATACAAAATTGACACAAAATGGTCCCTGTGTCATACATGTCAGAGACTACATTAAATACATAGGAGAATGTTTAATAACGTTTTCATTAAAAAACATTAAATAACATGTTAAGCGGGACAGACGCTGGTATCATTGCACATCCCCATACCCAGGGATTCAGCCTACTAAAAAAATAAAAATAAAAAAAAATGCCAGCTCCATTCATGATGGCCCCCACCTCTGCTGCTGCTTTCTGTTGAAACTGATGCCTGCCGGGGGGGAGTCTCCCTCCCGTGGCCTTGCCCTGGGGGGTAAGCCAGGGCAAAGAGACTGAAGTTCCTGGGGGAGGTGGTACCTGCCCGGTGGCCCCATCTGGGGGGGGGGTAAGCCTGGGCACAGGGGGGCATTGAGTGGGACGGGAGGCCGAACCCTCCGGTAGAAGGAGTGGGAGACTGAAAAAAAAAAATTGTAAACTTTTTTCGGGAGAGTTAAACTTGGTGATCCTCAAGGAACACTGCAGCCTATATAAAACTGTAACTATGTTAGCTATGAGGATCACTTTGAGTCATAATTTTGCACATTAACTTGAATGTTCCCTTGCAGTGTCCCGATGTTAAAGTACCTCTCGAATGGCATGTCAAGTTTCTTGGCAGGTTAAGTACTTTGAGGAGACTTACTGTTTTCGATCATTGTGGCTGCATCGGGAGAGTCTTGACTGCTTACTTGAGTGAGGAAGATGTCATTGGGATCGTCAGTGGGGGAATCTCCAATGCTTGCAGAAGGCTCAAAGTTTTCACTGAATGCAGGAGTCGTGTTTCCAGGAGGAATGTTGTATGCAGCAGCCAGGAGGTTGTCAGTTGCAGTTGTGGAAGGCGGACTTTCGTTAGTTTTGTCTGTGGCTTGTTGGTTATGCATTGGAGACAGGGGAAGATGTTGCAGTAATGTGGAAAGCATCTGAGAAGATGGAGAACATGCTTCTTCAGCACCAGACTGTTGTAGAGTGGCTGGTTTCATGGTACTTTTTTCCCGGCCAGTATTTTGGATCACTTTCGCCTGTCTTCCAGGTTGTGACCCCAGTAGTTTTGCAGCGAGGATTCTGACTGATGCCTGGTCATAGCCATTATTTGTTTCGATTCCAGTCCAGCAGCAGAAAGGAGGTGGACGGCCGCGCTGCGCAAGCTGTAATTCATGTAAGTAGGGACGTTGCACTGCTTGAATATATGGGGCAACATACTGGCTAGGTAGTTTTTTCCCATAGGTTCTTTACCGAACCAAATGTCCTCATGCTGAAACTGTGAATCAGGGATGCAGCGAGGGTGTAAATAAAAAGGTGGGGCATCTAGAAAAATTTTATTTAAATACAATTGCAGGGAAAGAATGGGGCACAGTGTGTCTGTGGGATGTTCAGGCATGTAACCTTGATGTTTACTTCTGCTGGTTTCATGTGGATCTGTATGGTTTTTGGTGGCTTTGTTAAAAGCCATTTAAGTGTATCTGAACCCGTTTCCATCTCCAGGTATCTGAAAACTGTTAGGCAATAGTGAATGCAGACCCTCTCTACCCTGCAGGTGAAGAAAAGCTGGATGTCCGGACAGACTTTCTGGATGAGCCCCGCTGTGGTACTGTTGTTTATTGCAGGGCTGTTTTTATTTTCTTAAGGTCACCTCTAAGTATACAGGGATGATGGGAAGCCTTATCTGTACCCAGTCTTCTCAGTGAATTCAGTATATAGAGAAAAACATTGTTTGAGCTAGTGAACTCAATATTTTGCATGAGATTAAAGCAGTGGTTTAGAGGAGGATTATTGAAATATCTGTTGATGTAAGGAAACAGTGTGCCTCTCTCTGGCATTGTTCCCAATTATACCCTATAGTAGCTGTCTCAGGGTGTTATTCAACTCTGTTTTTTCTGGAAATGAGCTGTTGTCAGTTCAGTATGTTTTTCCTGGTGAAACTTTTGAAATAAATACATAACAACTAACTAACTGACTAAGTAAGTATATGCAGAGATACCAAAGCGTTCAGTGTGCACATTACTGGACACAAGTGTACGAACCTGCAGGAAGCATGTGGGGTTCCTGAACAGTTTTGTGCACACATGCATGCGCCAAAGTGTGTGTGCGGGGAACTCGAATAGTTCAGTGTGCACATGGATGTACACGAGTGTATGAGCTCACAGGGGACACGTGAGGATCCCAAGTAGTTCACACATGGATGCACATTAATACATGAGTATGCTGGGGTCCTAAATAGGTTGGTGCACACATGTGAGTAGAACAGAGTGCTTGGGTTTGAGTAGCTTCAGTCTGGCTATTCAGATCATCACATCCAAGCCTCTGAAACTGAAGTCTGAAATTTGGCATGTCCTAAGTACTGTGTACCATATACACATAGGACTCTTTGGTCTCCCAGTCAGTATTTCTCTACCCAGAAACAGAAACAAGGACTGCAATGAACACTATGTGATGGAGAAAAGGAACAGATGATTTATCCTGTGTTATACAACATGTCTGGACCCACTAAACCTATCAAACTAAACATAACCTTTTTTGTAGAGAGCAGCATTTATTTCTGGTAGAATATGAAAAATTCAGCACTATGGAAAACATATGCTCCTTATGCTTAAAACTTGGAAGTTACATGTGTGTTTTGTGAGTAGCTTGTCTTTAATAGAAACTTGTAATGCCCATAACAATATAGACACACGTTTTAATAAAGAATGTCTTTAAATCACCGATGAGTCTTGCTTAGCTGCCTTTTAAAACTGACAGCTTTATGGATTCTGAGCTATATAAGAGATCTTCCAGGTCAATTGCCTGAGTCTGGTATTGTAGGTATTCATTAACATCATTTACATTAACTCTCTGCGTCTAACACAGACTAAACTTTGAGATGCACGCATAAATTATTCATTTCAAAACAGGCAGAGGGCATTTGAGTGTGATGGTGGGCCTCTTGTTTATAGTGTAAGTGGAGTCTAGGTGCATTATGAAAGTAATACACTTTCTGCAAAAAGGGAAGGCCAAAGCGAGGCACTATCAGTGACCTCTGTAGATGAGTGATGAGCAGGGCTGGGCCAGGTCTTCAAGACATTTGCAGCAGGCTGCCACTGTGCCTGTGGTTGGGTGCCGCAATGTGCTTGACAAGTGCTGAGGTGGGGAACAAGGAGTTTTAAAGGACAACACAGAACAAAATGGGTGCAAGGCTCCTAAAAAATCAGATTAGACATAGATTTCTACTGGCTGAAACAGCAAAGAGTACAAAATGGTGTATCAATTAATTTGGCTATGTGGATTTGCTAAAGAAATTCTTTACAATATATTTTTGTTATGTTTGTCTTTAAGTATAGAAAGTACAATATATAGCAATGGGGCAGTCAGAGCATGTATGCCACTGCTTGTCTATATTAGAACTGACCCTTCTTTGCCTGCTTTAAAATATTTTACCTTATTTAGTGAGCCAGGATTTCGATATTCAATACAAAGTTCACACTATCAGCATCGTATATTACACAGTGACGTAGGAATATACAGTAGTACTGTGGTGACAGAAGGGTCTTAGGGTCCATCTGTTCATCTGTCCTGCTTCATGACAATTACTGTGCCAAATCTGAGTATGGACATACATCCAAGCTTAAAAGCCAAAATGATACTAGGGCAGACTGGCTGAATCTTTGGCCTTTTTCTGCCGTCACTGTCTGTGATTCTATGTTTCTATTTTTCTGCACCTTCTCATGCAGTCTAACCCTCAGTGCCATTCTCCCTCCAAAATCTTTAGAGTCCTGCTTTGAAAGTCCGAAGAGAGCTAGCTTGCACACCCTCACCAACCTTAAGTGGGTAGACTACACAACATGATAATCACTCTCTACATAAAGTTATACTTTATTTTTGTTTATTGTAGATCGAGGGAGCATCATGTGACACTCCCTGACCAATCACAGTGCTTCCTTCAGTTGCACATGAAGTACTCTTATTTCCATAAGAGTACCTCATGTGCTCACACTATAATGGGCTTCTGATAACCACTGCATACGCCACACAAATGGACCCCCCCCAAACATTTTTTTTTAATGGTGCCATGATCTATAATAATGTTATAGGGTGCTAGGAGGGCCTCTTATGGACATTGCTTCCATAGAACACCCTCACCTTTGGTTTGCAGTTCTCTTGCCCTAACAATGCATGCTGTAACACTCTTATATCCATAACAGCCCCTCCTAGAGCCCCTATAAACTCATATCTGAAACTGTGCTCTGGTCTGCTGCTGTATACCACATAGCCCTCTCATACTGTTCCTGTGGTGCTCCTTCCAAATCTGCTACTCCCCCCCTTCATGATGAGCAGGAGGGTAAAGGGTCCCCTCTTGAGCACAGGTGAATAGAGGTGACAGGAGGCTATGCAGGGCCCTGTTATGATGGGCATCATCCTGTTGGCTAGGCAGTGTCTGATTCTTCTTCCCTGTCCCAAGGCATTGATGGCATAGGCTCCAATACATGCCCATGCATAGAACTGTGAACTGGCACTCAGAATCGCTGGTGTCCTCCCTCCAGAGCCACTCCAGCATGCAGTTTACCTGTGGTCACCCAGGAGGGCAGTGTTGTGGCAGAGATGGTTGTCCATCCTCCCTGGAAAAGGAGAGCATTTCTGTGATGCTCAATTCCCATCTCCCCCACTGGCCCCCGACACTCCAGGTCCACTCCCAAGCTTGGGTTTATGGCATCACAAGTAGCAGTACTGCAGTTGAGTCGATGACCCAACTTTAGCAATGTTTTCCAATATTTTCCCTTATCTTGCACACTTTCAAGTTTAAAGTGCATGTACTGTAGTGCTGCTTGCACTCAGCAGCTCAAACATCTGTGTAAACACCACCCTGTCTGTCCACTTTAATATCTGGAACACTGCGCAAATGTTCCCTCTCAGCCGTCTCTTCTCTAGGCTAAATGATTTGATTGTGTCCAATCTCCTTGTAGCTGATGCCCCCTAAGCCATTAATCAACTTGGTGGCTCTGCTCTGGACCCACTCAGCCTCATTAATGTTTTTTTCTATTCTGAGGTGACAAGATGCAGCAGTCTAGATGTGGTCTAACTATGTTCTTGCACAGGGGAAGGATTGCCTCCTTTGACTTGCTTCTTATCTCCCCAATTAATGTAGCACTACATTGTATTTTCCCTCTTAACTGTGACAGGAAATTTTCTGCCTGGCTTCAGCTTACTTTGCTCTGTTACCTGTCATTACAGACCATCCTTCTCTAGCCCTGCCAGTATTTCTCTGTGTAAAAGAGCACAGGAGGAGAAGAGACCTTCTACCATTATCTGCTGCTGCTGGTATTCTAATGTTCTCCATTAGAAATGAGGAGAAAGGGGGAGAATTTAAGGATGGTTTACCATTAGGGATGAATAACATGATCTTGGTTTTTGAGGAATTGAGAACAGTTTAGACTGAAATAGACTAAGTTGCAACATAGTGAATGCAATCTGTAGGTCAATTATAACCGAGTTGAAGGTTGGCGTGGGGATACATAGTGCAGTGTCATCAGTATAGAAATGCAATTTTGACATATCTATACTAGCACCAAGGTAATTTTAAATAGCAACCAACCTAGGACAGACCCTTGGGGACTCCTTCGCATACAAGAGCACACAAGGAGGAGATACCTTCTACTTTTATCTCCTGCTGGCATCCAGATAAATAACTGAAGGATGAGGGCATTTTAAAACCTACTCTGGAGAGCTTCTGCATAGCATATTGTAGTCAACAGTATCAAAAGCTTTGCTGAAGTTTAGGAAAATGGCACCACTGAAGGGTTTATGATCTAGCACAGTGAGCCAGTCATTGGTGACCTTGGCCACAACTGTGGATATACTATGTTTGGCTTTGAAGCCTTATTGCAGGAGAGTGATGATATTGTATAGGTTGAGGTATTCACAAAGCTGTACATTCACCAGTTTGTCTTATCATTCTGCAAGGACGGGAATTATTGAAATAGGCTAATAATTATTAAGCTTGTCCTTAACTCCCAATTTAAATAAAGAAATAATATGTGCTTTTTTGCACATTGCAGGTAGGTCATTATGGGTTAGTGAAAGGTTGAAAAGATGGATGATGGGGTTAGTGAGCATGGAACATCCCAATTTGAGTAAGAGTGGATCCAGATTATCAGCCCCTGCATTTTTTGGTGTCTAAAAGGAGCTGATTGACCTGTTTGTAGGAAATTTGCTTAAAATGGAAAAGGGAATTACCACTGGGCACATTCTCAAGATGCACTTCAACAGGGAAAAGATAGGATGCTGCAGGATCAAAGGCCAGTCCTGCGTAGGGAAAGTGGGAAATTAGCTCTTCCGGAATACTTTGTCTTTCCTTGATCTTGTCACCAACCACAAGTTGTTTTGTAGCAGTTGAATAAAGCATTTAAACAAATGCTTATGATTTTAACTTATTATTCTGAATACAAATTAGACACATACATGCTTTACCCCTAGATCATTTTCTGTGGTTGGCTGTCCAATGTTGCATCACACGGATTGTACAGTACAATACAATTTTATTTTCTGAAGTACCATGAAAACAGAGAAACAGAGAAAAATTGACAGCAGAAGAAGACCAAGAGTCCATAAATTCTGACCAGTAGTATCATTCATACAAAATGTATCACAAAATGTTCATAGGTCTGTACAGTATGTGCAACCCAGATCCCTTATCCCTCATCCCTAGGAGTAGTACCGCACACTTCCCTATGGTAAATCTCATCCCCCATTTTATGTCTACCTTCATAATGTGTGCTGGCCCCCACTGAAGTGGACTCCCCATATGTACACTCTTCTTGCCAGTTTCATGTCATCAGCAGACTTCAGCAGTCTGCTTCTGCCCCCTCCTCCAGGTCATTAATATTTATGTTAAAGATCAAGAAAGCCAGCACTTACTCCTGGGGTTTTCCGTTCAGATGTTATCATTGTCTGTTGGCATGCATGTTTGTCTGGCTTAGAGTGTGCTACACTCTGGGTGGGCTTGTCCAAAACGGCACACAGTTAATAAAACCAATCAATCAACCAACAACCAACCAACCAACCAACCAATCACAATGAATGTACGTGAATCAGCTCAAGTTATAACAACTATCCGCAGGAGGAATCCCGCATATCACAAGTTACCCAAGCATAGTTCTGGCTTAACTAAAAAAAAAAAGATCTTTTATTGAGCTTCTGATAGCAAGCAGTCAGCTCCTCCCTGCACACAGACAAACTGCTTTATAGAGTATGGGAAGTGGTCTCTGGAAAAGCTTTTGCATTAAAGACAAAGCAGGGAGGGTACACTAGCTTGCAGAAACTTCAGTCTGGTACCAGGAAAACTTTGGGGGAATTCAAGAGTGCATGAGACAGACATAAGGCAATTCTGGTGTGGGGGTAGGAAGACGCAGGCTGTTGGTTAACTCATTACCTCCAGTAGCTCCATATGAAGTCCAAACTATCCATTGTTTATCTGACACAAAATGGCCACCCAGGAGGTAATTTAACTAGGATCTGCAGCTTATCCATTAGCTAGGGAAATGGGCAGACTGGGTGGGCTAAGTGGTCCTTATCTGCCATCAGAGTCTATGTTTCTATATTTCTAAATCCTTGCATAGCTGAACAATGTTTGGCAGCAGAAAATAACCAGTGTTCCTGAGGAGGTGGTATTAACCACAAAAAGCTGACACGGAGGTGGAAGATATTGTGCTATCTCTGGAGTACTGTCTTCAGTTTCATATATTTTTGTGGTATTTACCACTGCCATTGAAACACTCCTCCTGTGAGAAAGAAGAAACAGTAGCCTACTAAGGGCAGTGGGCATCCTGGAACATGCTAGTTGATTATATTCAGCAAACCCATAACCAGGATTGGTTATTTCCTGATAGGAATACAATTGTCATTTATTTAATAAAGCCTACATTTTTATTGGGTTACTGGATCAGCAACAACAAATAGAATTGTACTAATTTATTGAATCCTACAGTTATGGTCTGTTGCATGCTCACCAGTCACAACCTAGAATTCTGAGACTAGTTGCCGTTTCGTTTTCATACCATCAGCTTGATCTCAGCTGTATGTGATGGAGGGTGGATTTGTGTGGGGCTGCCAAATCATTTCCTTATATATACAGATGAGTGTGTGAGAGTGGGCATCTTTCACAGATTGGTGGATGCATGCTTGTACCTGGAAATGTCAGTGAGTAGATGGAGATGAACACTTGCACCACCATGTGCATGTATGAGCAGGTGTCAATGTGTAGGGATGTTGAACATTTCTGTGCACACATTTTTATGTGAGTAAGCAAGAATAACCCCAGTGGTGAGGGACGTTTTTTAGACCAGGATGTCATGGTAAAAAAGGTGCCACTTCAGTCTTGTAGTGAAATGTTGGAGGGTCTGTGTGTCAGAGGACCCTCTGTGGAACATCATCTTACACTTATGGTTGCAGCTTCTCAGTGACCCTCTTCCTGTTCCACTGGATGAAGCAGGATTCCTGTCTTTGGTAGAATATTGCAAATGGAGATGCACTTAGAGTAAACAGTGATTGCAGCTTCAGCATTTATTAATCAAATGAATAAGGCACAAGAAGGGGTGCATTGTGGTGGGATAATGGCTCATCTCGGGTGGGTTGAAGCATGACACCAAAAGCGGAGTGCTTCCAGGGCTATTATCACACCACTACACACTCCTGGAGTGCCTTATAGAAATTATGAAATGGACAACATACCAACACAAATATAAGAAAGAGGTAGTCTTCGTTGTAAATTTTAAAACATCTTTATCTAGTGTATTTGTAGGAACTAAGCAATAAATACAGAACTGACATAAAACAGTCCCTGTGTCATACATGTGTAACATGGGCGCTGTGTGCCTGCATGCTATTACCTCTGCCTTTTTGGTTCACCGAGGTCAAGAGGCTTGGGGGCTCTTTTTTTATGCACTCTTTTTTTGGCCCTTGCTCAATGGCCGGGGGGGGAACACCCCTGTATTGGCTTGGTCCTGGCACTTGCTGGGATCTAGGCATTACGGGGTCACGCCAAGGTTTTTTTCATGTTTGTATGACCCCATGTGACCTGCCAGAATGGAGGCAGTTGTGCAATGGCCTCAGTGCATGGTCAGGCATGTTCCCACTCCTGACATGCAGATGTCTGCCAGTCCCACCTGGCAAAGCCAGGCAGCATGGTCCTGGACTGCCATCCCCTCCCCAGCAACTGCTACAAATTGGTGGACACTGGGTGCCAGGTCCCCTCCCTCCCCAGAGACGGTGAACAGTCCTCTGGATGATCAGCCTCCTCCCCCCCGGTCAACCCTCCAATATCCAAGGTCTGCTCTCAAACCTCCTTCATCAGCGCTGCAGGTGGTAGCACTACCGCTGGGGCTTGGGCTTTTGTTCAGGTGGAAAAAGGGGGATTCTTATCCAGTGATAAATTAAATAGCATGGTGCTGCCACCCATAGTGGGCCAGATGATTTAGCAGTACAACCCCCTGGGATACTGTACCTACCCACCCACCTCCCCTTACAGTCACCCCATGCACAGAATGCCATTAACCAGTTCGGTACTTTGCTAAGGATACAGTTATTGACTATCGCTAATATAGTACACTCCTGATTATCCAACCTCCAGTCATCTGAATTCTGTATCTAATGGATGGTCAGACTGTCCCCCACACCAGGTGATTAGCTTTGGTAATAAGAGCTGTTAAGTACAGTGCCAATCGAGTGATTATACTCTTAACACCTGTTTACACCACTCCCATTAACACTTCACTCTAACACCTAAATGCATAGCACCTGATGTTTCTGCTCTGTTGCTGCTCTGTACTTAAGCACCTTGTTAATCACCAGCAGTTGTTGGACTCACTTGCTCACTTGCAGAGATGGCTACCAAATGCAAGTATGTTGTTCTCAGTGTCCCACAAAAACTGAGAATCGTGGAGCGTCTGGAGAACGGTGAGAGGGCAGCCGTTCTCACAGGTGAATACGGAATTAGCAAGTTGACCGTCAGTGACACAAAGGCTGCTAAAGAAAAAATTTGAGACTTTGCTTTGACCATGGATATGGCAGCAGGGGCAGAGGAGCATAAGAACATGTGCTCCTGTAAAGATGAGCAGCGTGACAATGCTCTTTATGTATGGTTCTGCCAGGAATGTGAGAAGGGGACACCACTTTCAGGTCCCCTTCTTAAAGAGAAAGCCCTCATTTAACATTCCAGGCTGGGTAACACTGACTCTTTCGCAGTCAGTGAAGGGTGGATAATGTGCTTTAAACGTCGTCATGGGATTCGGCAGCTGTGCCTTTGTGGTGAAGGCTCAGTGCTGCTGAACAGGAGATTTCCCCATTTGTTTCTAATTGTCTTCGGCCATAAACTCTCGGATTGGCCTTCTCTATTGCCACAGAGATTGCCTCCCCCAAACCGCTCTCCGACTGGCCATCAACTCCTCCGTCCTGTCCCTAGTGGACTACGGCCTACCTATCTACGCAGTGGCCGGCAATGCCACCCTCACCAGAATCCAGACCTCAATAAACAAGGCCTGCAGGCTCCTGACTGGTGCATCCCTCCTCACCCATACTTGCCTGCTCTATTCCACCGCCAACCTGCTCACCTTGTAGGAGTGCCTGCTCTACCAAACCTGCTTACTTGCCAAAAAATCCCCGCTAGGACTCTCCTCCCCAGGGGTCACCGCATCCCTGCGACTAGCATCCCCATCCATTGGCACCCATAGCTCAGTTAAGGCCACCTTTCTGGTGCCCTGAACCAAGACCTCCCTAGCCCAAAGGTCCTTCCACTACCGCTCCCCCACATGGTTCAACTCCCTCCTGCTCTCTGTCACTAAGTCTACCAAAATTGGTCCCTTTAAAGTTGCTCTCTGTAACCACCTCTTTGGTGCTGGAAGCTGTAGTTACCCTTAATCAACCTAATGTTGGGGTCCCTCCCCGTTTCTTGCCCATAGCCTTGACAATGTCCATTGGACTACCCCCCCTTCTTTTTTTTTTTTTTTTATACGATTGCTATTTACTGCATGTAACTTTATCCTGTAAACCACTATTACATTGTGTTCTTTTTGTTATCTGTATTGCACCTGTATGTTACCACTGTTGTATCTCACACTGTAACCATGTCTACCCTCCCTGCGACGAGGTGCCTTTGTAAATGAGTCCCTGAGTCAAAGGTTGTAAATCCGACTTTCAAAATAAAAAAAAATAAATAAACGCAAGCATGTGAACCATGTAGCCCTGCTGGTGCACTACGAGGCTCAACACAAAACGCCTTGATGGACAGCTCAATTTTTTTCAAGACGGCTCACTGATCAGTTTGTCCCCCAGGTAAAGGCTCATCTGAGAAGTAAAGGTCTCCTCCTCCGTGCCATATTGCTGATGGACAGTTCTCCAGCCCATCCTGAGAATGCAGATGTCAGGACATGAGATGGGCACAACAGATGCAAATTTTTGCCAGCAAACACAACCAGCAAGCTGCAGCCCTGTGATCAGGGCATTTTAGAGATTTTTAAATGGGCATATAGATAAAAGCTATTGCATTCCATTCTGGCCGAATCTAATCAACAACTGCCCATCAGTGACATCATAAAATCTCTGATACTGAAGGATGTTGGCTACATGTGTGCTGAGGCTTGGGAGGCAGTTCAACCAGAAACCATTAAAAAGTCATGGGCCAAGGGAGGGATTTGAACCTCCTGAGATGAACCACCACCCAACCATGACTCAGCCAACCTAACCAACCTTACATTGAATTCAGAAGCACAAGAAATTCAAAGACTGGCAGCCTTGTTGCCAGACCTTGTTCCAGCTGAAGAAATTGAGGAGTGGCAAAATTGCATTGCTGGTGACCTTGAACAAGAGCAACTTACTGATGATGCAATCTTGGCACTTGTTCAAAAGGAGAAGGGTGCAGATCATAATGATGATGAGGAGGAGGATGACGATCAACAGAGCTGCGATCCTTCTGTCATGCCTACTCATGCAGAGGCAGTGGAACATTTCTCAACGTGCATCCTGTACTTGGAGATTCAGGCTGACTCCTATCCTGTACTGGTGATGCTTCTGTGCTCTATGAAGCAGCGAGCGTGGGAAAGTCCTTTGACAGCCTTAAACAAAAGGTACTCTCAGATTATTTCAAGTAGTGTCTGTAATTTCGTTGTGCTACTGTTCATTAAATTTTTATATACAGTACAGTAATTGCTTAAATAAATAAAGCTTGCCTTTTATTTAAATTAATGAAATGAAGTTGCTTTTTAATGAAATCCATGTGCACTGGTTTATGCATATCGCTGCAGCAACCGTGTACTGTATCGATCTCCCGTTTATCCAATCTTCCGATTATCAGACCAAATCGGGTGTCCAAGGGCGGTTGGATAATCTACTGTAATATGCACATGGACAGTATTCAACAACAAGTAACATTTATTAACAGGAGAAGGGGAAACAGGGATTGCAACAAATAAACAACGATTGAATGAAACTGACTATAATGCAACATCAAAACATCTAACAATGCCCCCCCCACATCAACAATAAATCCACCACTCCACTAGTACCAGTGTCCCTTAAAGTCTACCTGGGGGCTTACGGTTCTGGAGTCCTCGGTCCCAGGGTATGACAGATTCAGGCTGACTGACTTTAGGGCTGCTAATGTTGCTGTGGCTAGCAGCTTGGAAGGGGGACTGGTTGCTTGTAGCTTGTCACCTTCTGCCTTGATTGCAGATGCTTGCAGCTTGTCACCGTCTTAATGCTGGATTGGGCCAGTTCCAGGGACCAGGGTCCACACACCTCCAGGTGGAGACGATCTCAGCAATGCCTAACAGTAACACTACTGGGCCAATTCTGTAGACTGTCCCTCTGGACATGATTTCTATTTGTAATGCAAGAATCGGTATCCCGTCAAAATGGTGACTGTGGAACCGCGACCCATGAAGAAGGTGATGGAACCACAGCGCCGACACTTTTGGGCATCTGACGGTTCTCCCCATCCCTGAGGAATGCTCCCCCCTGGAGTTAGTGTATAAAATAGTGATGGAGTGTGGTGAGCGATGCCACCCACTAGAAAATACTTATTTCCACACCCGTTGTGCTGTGGGATCTGCGCCCTCTTCATGGGTCGCGATTCCGCAGTCGTCTTTATGATATGGAATAGCAAGAATCATGCAGCTGTCTGTGGCTTCTTAGTGCTCGGGCAAGAAAAAAGCTTCTGCAGGCAAGCCTGGTCTTTTCCAGACCCAGGGACAAACAGTCTTTTTCATGGTGTCCCAGCTTTCTTCTGACAGAAAACAACAGTCCCTGTGGCCATGTCCCACACTGTGGGCAACAGTTCTCAACACTTTCTGGCTCCCCAGGCTCAGGAGTTGGCAGGTAACTCCCAATGCTAATTTAGGCCTCTGGCAGAGCTCTCATTCTCTGGCAGATTCTGTCTCAGACTCCAGTTTCCTTGCTGAGGGGGTTCTCACTCACAAATGCCGCAGATTTACTCTGCTGATAGTCTTAATCACTAGGAGCTTGCTTTCCCGGACAGTGAAGGATGAATTCCCTTCTCACAGGCAGATGCAGGAGTCACAGTCCCCACAGGCCTTCTCTCTCACAGCACTCTCTTCTTTCCCACAGGGAGTCTCACTCAACACTTTCTCCATGAGCTGGTCCTCATGAACTTATCACCAGGACTGAACTACTCCCCGTGAGCTGTATCTCCCAACCTCTCTCCAACCAATCTTGCAATCCCACTGCACAATACAGATGTACATCACAGAAATTAATATGCATGAAGCTAGTTAGATAGTGGATTGGTCAAAAGAAAAGGCGCCAAGAACATTGCTCACATTCCTTACCCAGGAGCCGTTGCTGCAGTCAATGAATCTGCTTGATTCCCGATTGGTAAACATAGGGTCAGGAGTTACCAAAATGGTGTCCGTGTAAACAGCTGATGACTATTCCTGTGAATAAAGTTTTCCTGCAGACAAACCAAACAGCTTTAGCACATAAAAGTTTCACAGTCTGATAGCTATTCCTTTGTACTGTCATCTGGTTGATGAATGGGCTCAGGCAGAGTCCTTGCTTGCATGTCACTAGCGCCGTACCGCTAAGTCACCTTGTGGCAGGCAAAAACACATTCACTGCAGACTGAACATTTCTTAAAGCAGCAGTGTACACTTCAAGCATTCATACATTTAAACACAAGTTCACATCCTTCTGTTATAAGAACGCGTGTCCGAACTTCTCACATATGCACTGGGATCCCTGAAGTTGAAACATGTTGCTTGGGCATAGAGAGAGTTTTAGAGCTCAAGGACCTGCAAAGGACTTCCCCACCTCCATGCAAAACAGCTGCATACCAAGGCTGGCAGAAGCACTTGAAGTGCACAGGGAACCCAGGACTGTCAGGACCAGATGGCAAAATACATTACTAGTAAGCCCTACCTGGGGGCTTGTTATACATGACAGAGACTACATTAACTACATTGGAGAATGTTTAATAAATAAATAATGTTTTCATTAAAGTACATTAAATAACATGTAAAAAACCAAAACAAATTACTGAACTTTTGTGGGGGAGGGTTAAACTTGGTGAACCTCAAGGAACACTGCAGCCTACTGTACATAAAACCGTAGCTGTGCTAGTTATGGGGACCACTTTGAGTCATAATTGTACACATTAACTTGAATGTTCCCTTGCAGTGTGCTGATGTTAAAGTACCTTTTGAACAGCATGCCAGGTTTCTTGGCAGGTTGAGTGCTTCGAGGAGACTTACTGTTGTCAGTTGTAGTGGCTGCATCGGGAGAGACTTGACTGCTTACCTGAGTTAGGAAGATGTCATCAGGATCATCAGTAGAGCAGACTTCGATGTTTGCAGAAGACTCCAAGCTTTCACTGCAGTCAGGAGTCATTCTGAAATTAAATATGGCGTACCTCAGGGCTCCATACTGGGCCCCTTACTTTTCTCCCTTGCCATAAATTCCCTCCCCACGATCTGCACCCACACTGAGTTAATCCTGTATGTCAATGATGCAGCCCTGTTCTGTAAAGCCAGGTGCCCCACAGCCCTCCTCAACCAACTTCAACATGATTTCAGCGAGCTTCACTCCTGGTTCTCCTTTCATAGTCTGGTCCTCAGTCCCAAAAAAACCAAAACCATGGTTTTCTCTGGGTCCAGAAAAGCCGTCAATTTCGACTCCACACTCAGGGATAACAATGGCAACTGTACTGAGATAGTTAATGAATTTTTAAGTACCTTGGCATCTATCTGGACTGCCATCTCTCTTATGAATACCACATCACCCAACTTATCAAGAAAATTCACCACAGGCTTGGAATGTTATATAGAATCAATCAGTTTCTCATCCCTGAAACTCATGCACTTGTAACAGTTTTCTGCTTCTTCTCCTTGACTATGGCTCCCTTATATACTCCTCCACTCCATCCCTCAAGACTCTCAGTAGGTTAAGAACCACATACTACAGCATCATCAGGTTCACCACAGGACTCCCCAGAAGCACTCATCACTGCCACCTCTACAAGGCTGCAAAATGGCTATCCCTCAAAGATAGAATTAACTTCAAACTCCTGACCTTTTTTCGTAAAATTCTCCGTGGTCTGGTCCCCAACAGCATCACTTCCTGCTTCCAGAGGCCAGCTGGGGTTCACACCACCAGAACCTCTTTCCACCACTCCTTTTTGGTTCCTTTCTTTCACACTACCCATGGACTGCACTCCCTCTCCTCCAGGGGCACTAGACTCTTTAACAGCCCCCCCACCCTTGTTCAATTTACATCCCTAGGAGCCTTCAAAAATAACCTCAAATGTTACCTCCTTGAGAAGTTTGTCTGTTTCTGTACCTAATTACTGTCCTGCTCTCACTCCTTACCTTCTACTGTGATCTTTGTCAATGAAGTTACCTATCCAATTATATTATGATCATCTCCATTGTTTAGTTTCTCACTCCATGCTATGTAGTATGTAGACTGGATGCTTGTGAAAATGGGCAGTTATGCTCACATGCCGTCCAGTACAAAAAAAAAAAAATGAAATGAAGGAGTCATTTTTCCAGCAGAAGTGACGTTTACAGCAACCAGAAGATTGTCAGATGCAGTTGTGGGAAGCAGACTTTAGTTGGTTTTGTCTGCAGTTTGGCAGTCATGTAATGGAGACAGAGAAAGACATTGCAGTAACGTGGACGGCATCAGAGAAGATGGGCGACATGCTTCTTCAGTGTCAGCCTGTTGCAGAGTGGCACATTTCACTGTAATGTTTCTGGCCAGTATTTTTTACCACTGTCACCTGTCTTCTGGGCTGGGACACAATAGCTTTGCAGTGAGGACTATGACCGGTGCCCAATCATAGCCATTATTTGTTTCGATTCCAGTCCAGCAGCAGAAAGGAGGTGGATGGCCGTGCTGTGCAAGCTGTGATTCGTGTAAGTAGGGACGTTGCACTGCTTGAATATATGGGGCAACATACTGGCAAAGTAGTTTTTTCCCATAAGTTCTTTACTGAACCAAATGTCCTCATGCTGAAACTGTGAATCAGGGATGCACCGAGGGTGTAAATAAAAAGCTGGGGTATCTGGAAGAATTTTATTTAAATACAGTTGCAGGAAAAGAATGGGGCTACAGTGGGTCTCCAGGAAGTTCAGGCATGTAACTTCAGTGTTTACTTCTGGTGGTTTCATGTAGTTTCATGTGGAGCTACATGTTTTTTGGTGGCTTTGTTAAAAGCCATTGAAGTGTATCTTAACCCATCTTAATCTACTTGTGTCTGGAAACTGTCAGGCAATAGTGAGTGCAGACCCTCTCTACCATGACAGGCAAAGAAAGGCTAGACATTCAGACAGACTTTTTGGATGAGCCCTGCTGCAGTACTGATGTTTACTCCTGAGCTGTTTTTGATTTTGTTTAGGTCACTTCTAGGTATACAGGGGTGATGAGAAGCCTTGTCTGTACCCAGTCTTCTCAGTGTCTTCAGGATATCGAGAAAAACATTGATTATTTTATTTATTTGAATTTTGATGACCGGGTAAGCTCTCTAAGACTAGAAGTCCCTTTTTCAGGGGTGACCCAGAATTAGTTACATACAATGAAGGACGTGAAAGTACAATACAGTATAAGACATAAATTTACAGTATCATGAGGATATGGACATGTTTAAATTAGTTACACAATATATCAAAATACAATATGTACATACATACAATTCTTGTTCAATGACTGAATAATTACAATACAGGGAAACCTGCCTAAACTGTCATCCTTACCATAGTTCAGCATAAATAAGTAATGGGGGGATATATTTTATTTATTTATTTATTTTATTTAGTGATTCGGAAAAGACCTTTGAGCGCCAGCTCTTTTACAAAGGTTCCATGTCATAGATTGCAAAACAAAGTACAATAGGAGAAAGCAAAGGTACATTACAATGAATGATACAGCTTGGATTCAGAACTTACACAATAACTCAAAACATAGGTACAAGTTAAATAACAAGAAAAACACTTTATCAGGGTGGGGGGGGATAAGCAGCCACAAAGTGCCTTGTCAGTAGTTCAAAGGGACAGGATAGCTGGCAGTGGGGTGAAGAAAGGAGGTAGGAGAGAGAGGTATGTACTGTGGTGGAGGTGAAGGGTAGGGGAAGAAGAGCAATAAGGTATAGGGAGAAATGGTGGGGTGAGGGGAGGCTGAGTGGAGAGGACATGCTAGAGTAAATGGTGGGGTGTGAGGGGGCATGGTCAGGCAGCTTGCATTAGTAATGACTGTTAGGGAAACTCACGGGACTGTGAGTTGGGGGGATGGCGGGTGCTGAAGGAGCATGATGCAAACTGATTGCTGAGGCAAGTCATTAGAAGGGACAGAGGGAGGGGGTACCTGAGGCCTGCCTAGTGCTTGCTGAGGGTCAGAGAGAGCAGGTGTGGCTGGACTCAGAGGCAGGTGCACTTAAAGAGTGTTATTAGGTGCTGTTTAGGTCAGTTTTGAATTGTGTCAGACAACTGGTGGCCAAGAGGTGCCCAGGGAGTTCATTCATCTATGGGGGGGCCCGGTAGGCAAATGCATGTTGCCCAAGGGAGGTGCGATGGAAGGGGTTAGCCAAGGCCCCTCTATTCCTCCCTCTGGTGACCTGTAATGAGTTGACCACCTTGATCAAATTGCCTACACAAGGTGGTGTTTTACCCATTAGAGCCTTCTTCCCTAGGATGGAATTTGACCCTGTTTCTTAATGACAGCTAATTTGCACGTTCATACAGAGTACAGGTGTGAGTGCCATGCTCAGCATCCAGGGTTAGACTGCAGGCTTTGTTGAGTGCAGTCTGAACCCTCTTGAGGGCTGTATCCATTGCCGCCCCATAGACCACTAGTCCATAGTCAATAGTAGATATAATTGAACTGTGGACTGAGAGGTGGAGGGCCCCCAGAGAGAGGTATTGCCTGTGCCTGTACAGGACACCAATCTTGGTATTGACTGTCTTGATCAGAGAGTCAATATGGTGTGCAAACATGAGGGTATCATCTATTATGACCCCCAGATACTTGAACAAGTGAACTTGTTCCAGCGGCTCACTACATGAGTTGGAGATGATGAGGGGTTGGTACATATTTTTGTTGTTGGGGCTGGACATAAGCATGGCCTTGGTCTTCTTGTAGTTTAGTGGCAACTTATGACTACAGAACCAGTCCTCGACTTTGGAGAAGGAGTTCTGCAGCCCAGATTGTAGGGCAGCCTGAGACGTGCTGCTGTTCAGGAGCACAGCATCATCTGCATATAGTATGAGTTTGGTGCTGCAGGCTGTGGGAAACTTATTTAAGATGAGGCTGAAGAGTAGAGGCCCCAGTATTGATCCCTGGGGTACCCCTAATGATACCTCACTTGCGCTGGATACTGTTTGCCCAATTTTAACACACTGATTTCTCCGTATCAGGTAGTCTTGGAACCAGCAAAGAGCATTGGGTGCCACACCCATATTTCGCAGTTGGGTCAGTAACAGGGGGGTGGTTGACTGTATCGAAGGCTTCGGTGAGGTCAATAAAGACAGACCCCACCAGTTTGCCTTCATCCAGGGCCTTATGTGCATAGTTTGTGTAGTCCGGCAGGGCAGTGGTAGTACTGTGATTTTGTCTGAAGCCATGCTGCTTGGGGCATAGTAGATTATACTTATTGAGGTAGTCGATGAGTTGACCTGCCACAATCTTTTCCAGTGCCTTGGACAGGAGGAGAGGATCGAGATGGGTCTGTAGTTGGCTACCAGAGACTTGTTGCCTCCTTTATGTACTGGCGTAACTAGGGCCTGCTTCCAAACCTCCGGGAATTGGGCCAGGGCCAGGGACTTATTGGTCTTATTATATAGGTGGTGATGACAGGGTATCAAAACAGTTACATGGAGTTACGGCCCAGAAGTGGGATTTTAGTCTCTTTTTAAACAGTACAAGGGTTGGACAGGTCAAGTTCGAGGGGGCAGTGAGTTCCACAGGTGTGGAGCAATGAATGAGAAGGACCTTTTTAATATTTCGTATCACAGTTTAAGGATGTCCAGCAGTGTTTGAGCTGGTGAACTTGTTATCTTGCATGAGATTAAAGCCGTAGCTTAGAGGAAGATTATTGAGATGTCTGTTGATGTGGGGTCTGAGCGAGATGTGTGAGGAAATGTTGTACATCTCTCAGGTGTTGTTCCTAATGGTACCCTATAGCTGTCTCTGGATGTTATTCAGCTCTGTTTTTTCAATGGTTTCAAAGTTTGAAACTATTTATATTTCCTTCAGCCAGTCACTAAATTGGTTCAGTGCCCAGTTGGTCTGCCGCATTGTATTTGCTTAGTTACGGCTCAGCTGTAAGTGTGACAGTTCTGTTTCTGAAACTGTCGAATGACGGTCCACAATACTCACTGAGTTTGCTTTGGCTGTAGTGTTTTCACTCACTGTAGCTCGAGATTCAGTGTCATGATCACTTTCGATGCAGTCTTCCTGCTGTGACTGATTGAGGATGTCCACAAAGAGTTCAAAGTTGGATGGCATTTCTAGTCAGGCTGAGGGAGAGTAATAGCTGCCAAATGGAATGTTCAGTTTTTACGACTGTGGGCATATCCCAACAGGAGAATTGCATTCAGAAAAGGGATGATGTCATCTTTGCTACCAAACAATATGATAGATTGTTAAAAATAGATTCCTCTGCTGAAGCCACATTACTACGCTGCCTGCGTGTGCATAGGAAGCTTTAGAGCACAATTTATTCTCTGGCTTGAGGAGTTAATTGAGGCCTCAGAAAGTTAACTCATTATCTTCTGTCAGATTACCAATGGATAGTACAGACATCATAGAAAGCTATTGGAAGTAGAATGGGTTAAACACTTCCTGGAACTTTCTGCATCAGTTCTCCTAGGCCCCTATGAACACAACACCTCATTAAGCCATTTGGGACCACCATTCTAAGAGCAGTCAGTGGGCTACTTTGCAGGACATTGCATAGCAAAAGTCCCAGTGTTGTCTTTTTCCAAATAATACACCAACTTCATTCTCAGGAGGCAGTTCTGGGCTACTGTTTATATTCTACTGAATGTTCTTAACCTGCAATTTGTGACTATGGGTATTTACAACTGAATGCTAGTAACCACATTTGCTTCACTTGCAAATAGGTAGGCATTTGTGTGTCTAATTTTTGTTTGACTTACTGTAGGTTACACATAGATTCTGATAAGTTCATAACATGCTGTATTGTGATTCAATGAACTGATAAATGGGGGTTTTGGTTTCTTTTACAAATTAATTTTTCCTGACCAAGGATATACTAAAACAAACATTTCTCAACAACATTTTTTAAAATAAGGAGTTTTAGTAGTAATTTAGTTGATATGATGTAAAGAGCTGCTCCCTGGAAAATTACCTGGTCGTGGGGCTGCCACAAGCAGAATGGGACTTAATGGATGGGAGAGCTCATAGCAGCAGAAGGCTTGAGGAGTTAATTGAGACCACAGAAAGTTAACTCATCTTCTGGCAGTCATTCTGTGTCAGATTACCAATGGATAGTACAGACATCATAGAAAGCTATTGGAAGCAGAATGGGTTAAACACTTCCTGGAACTTTCTGCATAAGAAGTTCTCCTAGGCCCATAAGAACACAACACCTCATTAAGCCATTTGAAACCACTATCCTAAGAGCAGTCAGTGTGCTACTTTGAAGGACATTGCAGAGCAAGAGTCCCAATGTTGCTTTTTTCCAAATAATACACTAGCTTCATTCTCAGGAGGCAGTTCTGGGCTACTGTTTATCGTCTACTGAATGTTCTTAACCTGCAATTTGTGACTATACTGTAGGTGTTTACCACTGAATGATAGTAACCACATTTGCTTCACTTGCAAATAGGTAGGCATTTGTGTGTCTAATGTTTTTTTGACTTATTGTAGGGTACACATAGATTCTGATAAGTTCATAACATGCTGTATTGTGATTCAATGAACTGATAAATGGTAGTTTTGGTTTCTTTTACAAATTCATTTTTCCTGACTATGGATATACTAAAATAAAAATTTCTCAAAAACATTTTTTTTAAATAAGGAGTTTAGCAGTAATTTAGTTGATATGGTGTAAAGAGCTGCTCCCTGGAAAATTACTTGGTTGGGGGGGGGGCTGCCACAAGCAGAATAAGACTTCTTGGATGGGGGAGCTCCTAGCAGCAGAAGAGGCATGTTGGCATTAAAAGCTTAGCAGTGTGGATGTAGGGGCACTAGTATTTAAGCATAACTTTGGTAGATGATTAATTGTGAATGGGGTGTGTGTGTGAGGGAGTGAGTCTTGGTATTTTTAGCATAATGGTTTTCTGAAACTTCAACCTTCAATGGGTTAGACTCTGCATTCATCTGTACATTATATCACTAAGCCACATGCAGTGGGCTATGGGTAAATCCCAGATCACCAGACCCAGACCAGAGCTGTAAAATCTGGACTGGGCACAGCTTGTGCAAATATTGCTGATCCACTCACTCCAGATGATCTGGTCTGGCTTTTACCTATCTGGTCTGGTACTGATGGTTCCGTTTTTAACCATGCCAAGCAAGGGTTGAAAAATAGACTTCCAGGAGCGGACCAGATATATAAAAGTCAGATTGAACAGTGCATCCAGAGTGACCGGATCAGCAGTATTTGTACAAGATGCACGCAGTATGGCCAGTCTGGATTTTTACAGAACTGCTGTGGTTCAGGTCTGTTTCTCCAGTTTTTAATCAATCAATGCTTATCTTATACTGAAAGGCATGTGAGCAAACACGGCCATTTACACAAACATCCAGTTTAGCACAAATAGAGAACAGAACACCAGGTCAAACATTTACAAGTAAAATACAGTATAAACAGGTCTAACATAAACAGGTCTTATACAGAGATTTTGAGGGATATACAGAAGAAAGGGGAAGCAAATAAACAACGGTGACAAATTTACAGCATGGGATATAGTTGGAGGTACAGTTCAGGAGCATGAACAGTTGGGCGATTCGTCGAAAAGAAGACGTGCAAGTCCTGCAGCACCAAGATCCTGCATGCTGACTAGCATTCCTGCTGCGTGATCTGCCATGCCCCAAACACTGGGCCAAGGATTGTGCACCTTGCCAATCCTTTAACCAGGCCACACGGATTAGGCACCAGAAAAAGCGTGATGCCCACTTGCTAGAGAAGTACCTAGCTTTGATGGAAAAGGAGCTGCAGAATCTGCTGGAAAAATCTTCTTCTCCATCACCAGAACCCAAAAAGAAAAAAAAAAGGACAAGGAGGGGCACCGACACTGGGATCGTTATCAGGCACCACTGACACCAGAGGGGCCTCCACTTTGGTAAGTACCCCTATTGCCAGTCTTCTACTGTTCCACTGGATCAGACCAGGGCCTCCCTGCCTGCTTTACTCACTGTGCAGTTGGGCCTCTTCTTGGATGATAAAACCCCATCGTGCTCCTTAGGCCCATATCTTCTTCAGAGTCTATCGCCAGCAGCCAGGTCAATAAGTCACTCCTCAGTCCCACCGAGGAGCACATGGTCACAGCCGGTAAACTGGACTCCAACTCCACTGTTGTCTGCATGGCCCAGGCCGATATGTCGGACATTAGCTCTTCTGACATCTGCACTGCCTTGGCTGATAAGTCGCTCCCTGGTTCCTCTGGGGAGTGTACAGCTGGGGCTCTCCCATTGCGGTCGCAGTATACCCCCGACGTCGAGTTGAGTCAGCTGCTGGACATGCAATAGTCTTTTGAGGGTTCCTTGCTCCTGCTGACACAACCAGACCCTCCGGGCATGCCTGCCTGAGGTGGGCACTAATCTGGAGGTTCTTCCTTCTTTGCCGGGTCAGTGTCTTCCTGATTTGCCCACTGGGCCTGTTGTTAATTCCTCTGGGGACCTTCCATTGGGACCTCCTCAGCCCAAGCCCCCTTGGACAACTGGGTTCTTCCATCTTGGACTCTTTCTCCACATACATCAGCGGGTCTTCTGACAGATTCTACTCACACCCCGACACCAAGTGACCCTTCACTATGTGATCCTTTACTAGGTCAGGGTATATCTGGTACTCTGGCAGTTCCTCAAATGCTGAACAGCCTTCCATCAGGCCCCCAGGCACAGAATCTTCCAGTGCTGGACATTCCTGTGACTTATCCAGTACCAGCCCCTTTGAATATACCTACAGGGCTGATGCCCGGTCCTTCTGGATCTCCTGCCAGGCCTTCAGCTCCACCTCTAGCTGGACCTATGGGCAATGTTCCAGGCTATCCGCCCTCACAATATTCAATGTACCCTTTGTTGGGGTATGCAATACTTGGTCCTCAACCCCCATATGTACCAGGGTACCAGATGACAGGCTATGTCTAATAAAGGGTATGCACCTTCTGTCTTTCCCCACTCCTATTAGGCTCATGGATACCCTCAATATCAGACACCAGGCTATCCATTATACCAGCCTCCTCCTCCACCACCTACTCCTCAGCCTCAGGCTCTGCCTCCACAGCAGCCTCAGGCTGATATCCAGGCAGTGTTTCAGACCCTGATTTAGGAGGAGAGGACTAAACGAGTGTTGGAGATTGACCTTCAGAAACCAGTGGTGGCCTCTACTCCTGCCTCCTTCCTGACCCCCAAGATAAGCCTCTACTTCCCACCTTTCTGGAGAAGGCTCTTCTAGACACAGGGATAAAACCCAGGACACTCTTTAAAAAGGGTTCAGACTCCCAGCAGGCACGCTTTGGACTCTAACTTGCCCTCCAGCACTGATATGCATACGCCTATAGAGTCTCAGCCTAAGGATTCCCTGAAGACCCCTCCAGAGGACTCTTTCTTTGCAGAATTCCTCATAACTATACAAAATGCCTGTGGCTGGGCTATCCAGGAACAGGATCGAAAATGGAAAAGGCTTGCAGAGCATCTAGACATGACTAACACTGCTCCTATGCCCATACTGCCTTGGACTGGGCCCCATGAAGATGGGACGTCCACTATCTGGCAACAGCCTTCCTCCATTCCATCTGTCTCAAAAAATGCAGACAGGATGTACCACCCCCCAGATGGGGTCGCACACATTACTGGCCATCCTAATGCAGGCTTGGTTGTTATTGCACTTGCTCATGACTGGTCCTCTAAGCCTAACATTTGAGCATGTCTCCTCCTGATAAGGAATGTAAGCAGCTGAACAATTTTAGTCACAAGATCCATTCCTCCTGTACGGTAGCCTGTGATGTGGGCGCATGCACAAGGGTGACGTCCGAAATGGCAACGCTTTATGGGTGAAAGCCGAATGGTGATGGGGAGGTAGGGTGACCCGGATGTGGGGTGGGTGAATCTGGCGACAGGATGTCGCTATACATATATCTTGGGGAGGCGAACACAGCGGGCATGGGCTGGGAGTGCCGGAGGGGATGTAGGGGTTGGCGCTGTGGTGGGTTGCTGAGCTGCGCTGTGGCATCGGGGGTTGGCCTGTGGTTGGGGTGGGTGAGGTACCAGGTTCGGGTCTGGGCGCTGGTACAATTTTATTGCGCCCGGCCCGAAACTTTATTTTTCATGCTTTGCCCCCCATCTGACATGCACCCCCCTGGAGTTGAGAATCCTTTAGTAGGGTGGTGCGGAGGGCAAAGGCCCCCCACATGGGGGGGCACAGCCCCCCCACAGAAAGCATGAAATTGTAAGTCCCCAGCGCTGTTGTTCCATGCGCCGAGGATGTCAGAGTGCCGAAAATGTTTTTGCCGCTCTGACGTCGCGATAGCGTGGCTCGCCTTTAGGCAGTAGCCATTACCACATAGAACCCTCCTCTACTTGTGCCCTCAGGTCCCTTAATTATGTGACTTATATGGTTTCCTATCAGAAATCTTCCCTGGCCTCACTTGAGTCAAAGATGGAAGCTATCCAGGACCAGGAGCTTAAGGCAAAAATTGCCAAGACCGTGAGAATGGCTAAAATCTTCTGTCATCATGCCCTGTGGCCACTTATGACACAGTAAACTCAGTTGATCGCACCACAGCCACTGCTGTCTGCATTAGGTGATATTCGTGGCTTAGCATTGCTGGCCTGGCACAAGACATCCAGAACTCCATACTGGATGCCCCTTTCAGGAGATCTGTGTTACTTGGAGGTGACACTATGGAAGGATATTATCACTGAAATGTAGGACTGAGATAAATCCATCCACGATGTCCACTTCATGTACTGAGAGGGTTACAAAGGCAAACAGTCTTTTCTTTAGCAACAGGGATGCCAGACCAAAGAGGACCCTGCCAAAGACCAGGCCAAATGCTGGTATCCAGCATCAGGCACCCCTACTCCTCCTGCCAAGTCCTGGAAGCCCCCCTGGAAGAGCTGCTGACTCACTCACCTCGGCTTTGTGACTTGTGGTGGACCCCCCTGCCTCCTACAGATCCTCCAGGGGAACCAGTGGGGGGAGAAGATTTGTCCTCCACCTTCCAGGGGTCATAGGACATAATCATGGACTCTTGAGTTCTTCAGTTAATAGCAAGAGTTCACACCATAGAGTTCCCAGACAGGTCTCCAGACAACCCCCCAGGCCTCTCCCATTATTCTCCAAGGCACCTGTCTCTGTTAGGGGATGAGATCCAGGCTCTTCTGCAAAAGTTAACTATAGAGCTTGTGGCTCAGGCACAGATTGGAGGGGTACTACTTTCATTTCTTCCTAGTGCTTAGTGCCCAAAAAGAAGGGTGACCTAAGACCTATCTTGGACCTTCGCATTCTCAACCTGTATGCTGAGTACAAGAGGTTCTGCATGCTCACCATCCAGGGATGTCTACCCCTGCTCCACAAGAGCCATTGGCTTTATGTGCTGGACATGCAGGATGCTTACCTGCACATCCCTGTCTTCCAGGCCCACCGCCACTTTCTGCAGTTTGCCTTCCAGGTGGAACATTACCAGTTCAAGGCTATCTCTTTTGGCCTATCCTCAGCACCTCAGGTTTTTACCAAGTGTCTAGCAGTGGTGGCTGCAGCCCTATGCCTCAGGGGGATCCAATTGTACCTGTATCTGGATGATTGGCTTCTATCAGCCCCATCACAGGGCAATCTGAGGGAGTCACTCTCCTTCACCCTGGACCTCTTTTTCAGACTTGAAATAACAATCAACTATCCCAGGTCCCACCTCTCCCCTCCCTGTACCTACAGTTCATTTGGGGCGGTGCTGGATATGGTCCAGGGTAGGGCCTTCCTCCCATTGGACAGAGTGGAGACCCTACAGGAACAGGCCAGATTAGTGGCCAATGCAAGCTAGACCACAGCCTGATTGATCCTCCATCTTCTGAGGATGATGGCAGCTGCAATCCCTACAGTTCCTCTAGCCAGACTGCATATGAGGGTGACCCAATGGACTCTTCATGTCCAATGGGATCAGCATCTGGACAACCTGGACCACAGAGTCCTAGTGTCCAGGTACATGAAGAAGGATCTTCTTTGGTGGCAGGAGTTGTCCAGTCTCTCCACGGGGGTTCCTATTTCAACCCCCTGCTCCTACCATGACCCTTACAATGGATGCTTCATGTCAAGGCTGGGGAGCCCACCTAGGAGACAATCAGACTCGGGGAACATGGTCTCAGCTGGAAGCATCTCTACACATCAATGTATTAGAAATGAGGGCAGTACTGTATGCCCTCCAGGCCTTCCATCCTCTTCTATGTCCAGGGACACTCCTGATTCAGACCGACAATATGCCTGTAGTCTGGTACCTGAAAAAACAGGGAGGCACTTGCTCGTACCCTCCATGCCAGAAGGCGATGAGAGTGTGGTATTGGGCAGTCCAGCATGACCTGTGCCTGACTGCTGTCCATGTGCTGGGCATCACCAACATCCTTGCAGACGGTCTCAGCCACACCACTGTTAGGGATCATGAGTGGGAGCTAAATCAAAAGGTGGTTGAAAGCTTATTCGACCTGTGGGGTTGGCTGGAGATAGATCTCTTCACCTCCTCATCCAATGCAAAACTACACAATTGTTTCTGGCTCATTTCCAGGCATGGTGTTTTCTGGTGAGATGCACTGTCTCTGTGCTGGACAAGGAGGTTCTTGTATGCCTTTCCTCCCTTCCCAGTGCTTCAGAGGGTTCTCCTGAAGCTACTGGTGGAAGGGACTCACATGATTCTAATATCCCCTCTTTGACCTCATAAGATTTGGTTTCCTCTGCTTCAACAGCTATCGATGGAACCTCCAGTACCTCTGCCTCTCTGTCAGGATCTTTTGACTCAGGAGCAGGGCAGACTTGTGCATCCAGGCCTCAAATCCCTCCACCTGCACGCATGGCACCTTTGGACACGTGGAATAACTCCTATTGTTATTATTGTTTTACAAAAATTGTCAACTGTGCAGACGCATTTGTAAAAAATTTATTATAATAGTGAGACTTTTTGAAATGTTATTTGACTTACCAAATTCATGCTTGTCTACCCACTTACTCAGTCTCCTGCTTGTTTCTGTCCTTGTACTAACTAATTCCTGTTGCTTCATATCAAGGGGTTGTTGATTTTCATATTGTGTGTGCCTTGGGTGGAGCAGCAATAAAAGATAATCTATGCAATAACCTCAATAACACACCTACCCCAGTTTACTTTTACCTGATGCCCATTTTTAGGCCTTGTACAGTAATATCTTCCTTCAAGAGAACAGCTTGTAATGAAATGTGTAAGATTTACGTTGACATTAGGGTATATGCACTTTTATATTATATAAATTATGTGTGTGAACTGTATAGCAATCTGTAAAAAATTCAATTAAACACATTAAATGTCTTCAAAAACATGTCTCAACATTGTGTTTACCTTCCACCTTGTTACCACATATAGTTGTCTCAGCAGTGTTTGCAGTTAAGATACAGTACCTTCATGTATTTGATGTCCCAGTTCTGTTGAGTTAATTGCTATAACAGTGCATAGAATAAAATGTGAAACATATAGGTAACTGTAACACAGACGGTGGCATTATTTTTAAATCTGCCCTTTCTTAATGTACTGTACTTTGATTCAGTTAGTGTATGCAACAGCAATTCATGTTTATGTTTAAGCACATGAAACACCCTTATCTAGTTCATGCATTCACAGTCTTAGTGGCTCTGCCAGAGCTTGTTACAGAGAGGAGTGATAGTGCTGTGGTCAGTTTAGTGCCAGCATGCTGTTGTGCTGGGATAATGGCCCTGGTCAACTGGGTGATTGACCAATCAGGTCACTGGAGTTTTGATGTCCATTTTATAATACACAGCACAGCACCCTATGACAATCCTGACAGTTAAGATGGTACATGGTCACAGTGAGATCAAACAGTCACAGAGAGGTGTCATTGCTTACATGGCTAACAGTTTGAAAAGTTCATGATGAGAGGCAACTTCAGATTTTCAAAAGGCACTTTGCAGGTATAGCCCTAAATATCATAAAGCCCAGACAAATAGTGTTTGCACAAAGCAGGTCCATTACTAGCAGGCTGGCATGATGGTAAAAGATGGAAAATGAAGATGTCACAGAACCTGAGCACCAGGATCCCACCTCCCGAGGGAGGAACAGGTGGCTTCATACAAAAAAAAAGTGATGCTTTTCTTCAGGACCTGCTTAATTCATTTAGAAAACAGGATGAGCACTGTAATAAAATTATGTACTGGCCAGTTATTCTTTCTCCAGTACATTGGGTCCTCGATTCTGAAATAAGGGTTGTTAGGTTTCACAGCATCCATGCTCATGGGCTAGGTGTGTGTTGCAAGACCTGCCAGGTGGCTGCTTGACTGTGATGGAGAGAAATATGCCTTTTTGGCAAAAGGATGCTGTGGCATGATGGCTGGTTGGCTGATGCAGCAAATAAGATGAGCTGCTTTGGAGCTTCTGCTCCCCTTCAAAGAGCCTTGCCTGCTCCAGGGCCCCTGTTGGTGGACCCCCGCAGAAGTGGTTCAGATTGAACCAGATGGGGACCACCTCCATCTCCGTGAGGATGGCTATTTCCTTACTACTACTACTCGGTCCTCTAACTCTACACCAGAATTGTCTCAGATCCAGATCCCTGAGCCTTTTATATGGTTGGAACCCTAACATTTTTTGTGCCAAGAGTGAAACACAGCCAGGAAGTTAGCCTTAATGTGGCTCCTAAACTCAAAGCAGGTTACACAGGCATGTGGGAATCACGAACAGTTCTGTGCATGCATGAATTCACATAAGTATATGCAGGGATACCAAATTATAAAATGGGCATTAATAAAAGGTCAAATGAGGACTTGCCATTGGGTAAAAAGTGTCACCTGATCATTCATTAATGCCCTGGTAGACCAACAGTTGGCATGCTGATTGTAAAAACTTTTGATTTTTTGCTTTTTACAATTAGCTAGCCTGTTTTATAAGTGCAATAACCCACTCTAGCCCATGGGTGTATCAGGGCATTAATGCACTTTCTGGCTGGTTGAAGTCACTTGGGCAAGCCGTTGTGCCTCACAATGCACCCAGGGCATGCATTAATGCCCCGATACACCTATGGTCTGTGGTGGGTTATAGCATACACGTTTAGTGTGAACATTACTGAACACAAGTGTACAAGCCTACAGGAAGCATATGGGGATCCTGAACAGTTTTATGTGCACATGCATGCACCAAAGTTTGTGTGCAGCGAGCTCAAATAGTTCAGTGTATACATGGATGTACGCGAGTGTATGAGTCTGCAGGAAACACCTGGGGATCCCAAGTAGTTCACACTGGGATGCACATTAATGCATGAGTGTGTGTGGTGCACACATGTGAGTAGAACAGGCTGAACTCTGAAATGTGGAATGCCCTAGGTACTGTGTACTGTGTACACATACTGTAGGGTTCTCTGCTCTCCCAGTCAGTGCTTCTGTACTCAGAAACCCAGAAGTAGAAACAAGGACTGTAGTGGGCTCTCTGTGATGGAGTAGAGGAACAGTTGATTTATCCTGTATTATACGACAAGTCCTGTGTCCAATGAACATATCAAACTAAAAATAATCTCTTTTTTGCAGAAAGCAAATTTTATTTCTAGTAGAATATGAAAAATTTAGCACTATGGAAAACATATGCTCCTCTTGCTTAAAGCTTGGAAGTTACATGTGTGGTTTGTGGGTAGGTTTTCTATTAAAGCAAAGGAATCTTGTTATAATGCCCATAATAATATAATGGTACCTTTTATTGGACCAACATAGATGTAATACAAAGAACAACGTGCTTTAGCTTTCAGACCAACAAATACGTTTTAATAAATAATGTCTTTAAATCACCCATGAGTCTTGCACAACTGCTTTTTAAAACTGACAATTTTATGGATTCTGAAGTATGTAAGAAATCTTCCAGGCCAGTTGCCTGAGTCTGGTATCTGAGATATGCATTAATGTCATTTACATTGACATTCTGTGTCTAACACAGCAGACTAAACTTTGAGATGCACGCTTAAATTATTCTTTCATTTCAAAACAGGCAGAGAGCATTTGAGTGTGATGGTGGGCCTCTTGCTTATAGTGTAAGTGGAGTCCAGGCACATTATGAAAGTAATACACTCTCTGCAAAAAGGGAAGGCCAAAGCGAGTCACTCTTCAGTGACCTCTGCAGATGAGTGATGGGCAAGACTGGATTGGGGGCTTGAAGACATTTGCTGCAAGCGGGCATTGTGCCCGAGGTTGGGTGCTGTGATGTGCTTGACATGTGTTGAGGTGGGGAACAAAAACAGAACAAAATGGGTGCATGGCCCCTTAAAACAACAAGCATTTGTCAATGCCGAATGTTGGCTTGCTGGCATTGGCAGTGGTAGTGTAGAAGTTACAGAGCAGCGTAATAGGAATGGCAGTGAAGTACTGAACTGAAGCCCACCCCACCACCACCCTGCAGAGAGTGACAGGCATTGGGGTGTGCCTTTGGGTCATCAGGCATAACGGCCACGCCATTTCACCACACCCCACCCTGCAGACACTGACAAGTGTCACGGTATTCCTTGGGGTCTTCGGCCCTTATGCGCATCCCATTCCATTAGGAAATACGGTGAGATGGGTGTGATATAGGAGAATGAGGTGAACTTTGGGGCCGAAGAGTCCAAGGCATACCTCGATGCCTCTCACTGGCTGCAGGGTGTGGAATGGTATGAGCATTACAGGCAAGAATCCCAAGTCACACCCCTGATGCCTGTCATTCTCTACAGGGTTGGACATTATGGTTGGAAACCCTAATACCTCAGGCATTCGTTGGTATTTTCACTCCAAATTTTCAACATGGTTTTTTTTTGACCCCACCTCATGAACAGTGGCAATATCAGTTTGTTAGACAAAAGCTGCTTATGCACAGCGACTACGGGTATTTAGCACCACAGGTGCAAAAATATTCTTAATAGGATGTAAAAATGACAGCTGTACTGTTCATGGGGAGGTGTAAAAAATGGCAATGTTGCAAATCTGCAGTAAAAATATTAAAAAAACTGGCGAAGTCACGAGCGTACATAGAAACTGTGCAACGCACACCCGTAATATAATTAGGTTGGGGATTTTTTACAGCAGATTGTCAAGTCAGGCATTTTGGTGCCTCCGATCATGAACAGTGTCACTGTGATTTTCTTTATCTGTCCCGAACAATGATTTCCCACAGCGACCACGCATCTCGTAGCCTCCTAAAAAAGTTTGATTCACTACAATGCCTGGTCACATCAATTAACCCTGATGTCATCACCCTGGTTGAGACTTGGCTGTCAAAATCCTCCCCTGACTCCCTAGTCTCCCTTCCTGGTTTCACCCTTTTCCGTCCGACCATGTTGGGAGACGGGCGGCTTGCGCTATTTATGTCAAGGAATCTCTCCTGTACTAGCCCTGCCCACTCCATCCTTGACCCAGTGCCCAGGCGCCACGCTGAAACTAACCCCTGACCCTTTAAAGGACCCCTTTATCTGACTACTGCATACGTGCCTCAGGGACCAAACACAGGCCATTGCCTCTTACAGAATACCTTACCTCTCTACCTCCTTCCGCTGATCAAATTCTGGTGGGTGACTTAAATGTCAACTGGCTCAGCCCCTCCTCCTCCTCTACCCGAGACTCCTTTCTGCAATAGACCTAACGCAACTAGTTACCCACCCTACCAGGACTAACCCCAAGAGAGGCTCCAGTACCCTGCTTGATGTGGTACTCACCAACCGCCCTAATCGGATCCCCAATGTACAAGTCCTCCCAGACTCTCTCAGCGATCACTCCCCATTCTATTCCACTGGTCAACCTCAGTCCCCAAACCCATAGCACAGTCCACATGCCGGCGGCGTCTAATACCTGGTGGACTGATAAAACTTAAGGAACTTCTGTCCCAAATTGACTGGTCTCCTATACAGGCAACTCCTGACATCGACACAGCACTCTCCTTCTTTACCCAAACTTTTAATAATGCCTGTGATATCTTTGCCCCAGTGTTGACCCGCCATTCTAAAAGGAAGAATGCCCCCTGGGTTACCCCGGCTTTGATCCACCAGCTCAAACATAGGGACAACCTATGGCACCGTGCCATTGAGTCTGGCCGGCCCAATGACAGGCGGTTATATGCTGCCGCCCGAAACAAGTGTACTCGGGCCATCAGAAAGGCCAAGTCTGAGCACTATCGGTCCTCACTCACTGCCTCATGGGGGAATCCCAGAACCTTCTGGGATAACATTAAACAGTTAAATGGGAGTGCACACCTCCCACCCACCCAGATCAACATTAATGGTGTGATCTCCTCAGACCCAGCCTCATAGCCAACCACCTCAACACCTCATTCACTGACCTTAGCCCTATCCTCCCTACAAAATTTTTGAGCCTCCTCCTCAGCACCTGTCTGAAATCTTTCTCTCACTTATTTTCTCCTCCTCAGTGTTTCTGCCCAAGAACTTAGGCTGCACTTTGTCACTGCCCTCAAGAGTAATAGTACAGGCAGTGACACCCTGGATCCGTGTATCCTATGGCTGGTCTTAGACACAGTCCTTACCCCGATCACATGCCTCATCAACCACTCTCTTTGCCTGGGGAAGGTTCCAACTGCCTGGAAAGTCGCCACTGTCACCCCTATCTTTAAAGGTGGTGATAGGACTGTGGCTGGAAACTATCGACCGATCTCCATTCTCTCTCCTCTCTCCAAGGCCTTGGAAAAAGTGGTGGCCTCTCAAATCTCTGACTACCTCTCCACCTACAATGTCCTTTGTCCTGAGCAGCATGGCTTCCGAGCGGGCCACAGTACCAACACAGCCCTCCTAGAGTTCTCCAACTTTCTCCACCTCCTTAGACACTGGTTCTCTGGCTGGTGCTGTCTTCATTGACCTCTCGAAAGCTTTCACACTGTCTCCCACCCTCCTTCTTGATGCCCTTAGTCTGTCTGGTTTTGCTGCTGGGCTATCTCCTGGTACACCAGTTATCTGTCTGACCGCTCATAGCGTGTAAAATGAATGGGACCTACTCAGACATCTGTCCCATCTTTTCTGGGTTCCCAGGCTCCATTCTGGGCCCCTTACTATTCTCCCTTTACCTTAACACCCTTCCACGCTCTTGCTCGGGGAACATTCTATTGTACGCTGATGATGCAGTCATCTTTGCCTCAAGTCGTAACCCTACTGCCCTCCAGGACTCGCTGCAGAAGTCCTTCACTGAAGCCGAGGGCTGGTTCAAGGAACATAGATTGGTGATAAATCTTAAAAAAACCAAAACCATGTTCTTCACTCATCCCCAAAACAAGTCCTGCAACTTCAAACTCCTCATTCACTCTGGGTCCTCATTCCCACTCGAACAAGTTTGCTCCTATAAATACCTAGGGATCCATTTTGACCCTCCCCTCCTTCCATGGACACATCGCTGCCCAGCCACTGCCACTATATCCCGATTGGGCATCTTACATCGGTATAAACACTGCCTCCCCCCGGAGGCTCTTCGACTCGCAGTCATCTCCTCTATCCTGTCCCTAGTGGACTATGGACTGCCGGTGTATGGTGCTGCTGATCAGACCGCACTCCATAAAAGTCGCACTACTCTGAATAAGGCCTGCAGGTTAATTACTGGAGCACCTAGGATGACACACATCTGTCTACTGTATGCTAAAGCGCTGGTACTTGATCTCGACGAGTGCCTCAAATATCTTACCTGTACCCTTACAAAAAAGACCCTCCTTGGGCTTTCCCCACCAGGATTGACCACCACCATACGCCGCTCTGTCCCACTTAGTTCATACTGACCTCTGGGAAAACCTCTCTTGTTATCCCTAGAGCTAGGACCTCTCACGACCAAAGAGCCTTCAGCTTTAGGGCCCCTCCTGGTTCAACACACTGCCCTCCATCTCCAAGTCCAACTATATCGCGGCTTCAAAACTTCCTCACGTAACCACCTTATTAACACCGATGCTGTAACTGCCACTAGTCAAAGCCAGACTCAATACTTATGACAAAGCTTATTACTAAGCTGCTAGTGACTACATAACTCTGGTATTGTTTGCATCCATCCTACCTGTACCAGCTTGTTTGTATCTATGTCTTAATTTTACTGTTATACTTATGTGTTGTACTGCTATACTGTGTATTTTGGTTTGTCTTACTGTGACAAGGTACCTTTGTAAATGAGCCTATGGCTCAAAGGTTTTCCAAACTGCTGTTTAAATAAAATAAAATAAAATCTCTGCGCTGAAAGTATGAAAACACACTTCGTCCATGTTGTGAAAAATGACAGCTGTACTGTTCATAAGGAAGTGTGGAAAAATGCCACTGGTGAAAATCTGGACTGAAAATATTACAAAGTCATGAACTTACGAGGGTGCATGGAAACTGCAATGCTCACTCGTAATACAGTCATTTTATGGACTTTTGTCACCAAATTTTCAACATAGCCATTTTAAGACCTCTGCTCATGAACAGTGTAACTGTGATTTTCAGAATTGTCCCAAACATTGCTTTGCAGACACCAACAGCACCATTGTGCGCTATATGTGCGAAACACTACTTTTGAGCTGATTTATGAAAATGGCAGCTGTACTGTTCATAACGGTGTAATAATGGCAATGTTGAAAATCTGGAGTGAAAATATTAAATTCACAAACTTACGAGGATGCATAGGAACTGCGCAATGCACGCTCGTAAAACAGTCATTTTTAGGAATTTTTTCACCAAATTTTCAACATAGCCATTTTAAGACCTCTGCTTATGAACAGTGTCACTGTGATTTTCTTAATGTCTGCCATACATTGATTTTGCACATCGACTGCGCCATTGTGCGCTACATGGGTGGAAACACATTTTGGGGAAGATGTGAAAAATGACAGCTATACTGCTCATAAGGAGGTGTGGTAAAATTGCAATGTTGAAAATCTGGAGTGAAAATATTGAAAATTCGCGAACTTACGAGCGTGCGTAGGAACTGCGCAACACACGCTCATAAAAGTCATTTTTTTGAATTTTTTCACCAAATTTTCAAGATAGCCATTTTAAGACCTCTGCTCATGAACAGTGTCACCGTGATTTTCTTAATTTGTCCTGCACATTGATTTTGCACACCGACTGCGCCATTGTGCACTACATGGGCAGAAACACATTTTGGGTGAGATGTAAAATGACAGCTGTACTGCTCATAAGAAGGTGGTGGTAATGGCAATGTTGAAAATCTGGAGTGAAAATATTGAAAATTCACGTAACTTACGAGTCGCGAGGAACTGTACAACGACGCTCATAAAACAGTCATTTTTGGAATTTTTTCACCAAATTTTCAACATGGCCATTTTAAGACCTCTGCTCATGAATAGTGTCACTGTGATTTTCTTTAATTTGTCCCATACATTGATTTCACACGACTTGTGCCATTGTGCGCTACATGGGTGGAAACACATTTTGGGTGAGATGTAAAATGACAGCTGTACTGCTCATAAGAAGGTGTGGTAAATGGCAATGTTGAAAATCTGGAGTGAAAATATTGAAAATTCACTAACTTACGAGCGTGCGTAGGAACTGTACAACGCACGCTCATAAAACAGTCATTTTTGGAATTTTTTCACCAAATTTTCAACATGGCCATTTTAAGACCTCTGCTCATGAACAGTGTCACTGTGATTTTCTTAATTTGTCCCATACATTGATTTCGCACGCCGACTGTGCCATTGTGCGCTACATGGGCGGAAACACATTTTGGGTGAGATGTGAAAAATGACAGCTGTACTACTCATAAGAAGGTGTGGTAAAATGGCAATGTTGAAAATCTGGAGTGAAAATATTGAAAATTCACGAACTTACGAGCGTGCATAGGAACTGCGCAAAGCACGCTCGTAAAACAGTCATTTTTGGAATTTTTCCACCAAATTTTCAAAATAGGCTTCTTGAGAGCCCATCTTTATGAACACTGGCAATGTCGTTTATTCATAGTCCCAAAGGTGATTTCACGCAGTGACTGCGAAATCACCCTTCGGGCCCGAATAACGCCATGACAGTGACAGCATTCATGAGAAGGGGTCCCGAAAACCCCATGTTGAAAATATCCAAAAAATGCCTGAGATATGCAACAAAGTTGAAAAAACCCTATCTATCCCATTATACAGCTTACCGGCATTTCCTCAGTTTGCGGTCGGCTTTGAAAAGTGCAGACGTGTTCCTGGTCCACTGCAGATCATCGCGCTGGACTCCGGAGGTAAGTATGGGGTGAGGGGGTGGTATGGGGAGGCAGGGTGTGCAGTGGGTGGGTGCGGGTTGTGGGGGCAGGGAGACTGCGTGGGACGTTTATTACAGTTTTTTTTTAAATTGAGCGGCTGGGGCGTTTGCCACGCTGGGGTGGGCTCCCAGATGCCTGAAAACGGCTGGTGGGGCGTGGAGCCGGGGGATTGGGCACTTGCCTCGGCAATGGCATCAGTTGCCACGCTGGGGTGAGCTCCCAGCGTGGCACACTGTACTGGGGAGGACAGTGGAGCCGATGGGGGATTGGGCACCCCTGTCGGCCATGGCATCAGTTGCCATGCTGGGGTGGGCTCCCAGCGTGGCACCCTGTACTCGGGGGGGGGGAGGACGGCACATACAGGAGGTGTGTCATCTGTGCCGCTGCATGACGAGCTTGTCTCTGATTGCAGCGCACTTTTGTTTAGAAGTTTTCCACTTTGCATACTTTTGCTGTCAGCGCTAGCATGCTAGCTTATTGGGGAAATGAGGGCGCACCTGCAGTCGATGCCGCCTGCTACGCGCCAGCAGCAGCTGCCCCAAATCTCCACTTCCCATTATGTTGATTGTCACGCGCGCAAGCCAAACATAAAAGTCAGCTTCAACATAGATTTCTACTGGCTGAAACAGCGAAGAGTACAAAATGGTGTATCACTTAACTTGGCTATGTGGATTTGCTAAAGAAATTCTTTAAAATGTATTTTTGTTATATTTGTCTTGAATGATGGAAAGTACAATATATGACAATGGGGCAGTCAGAACATATATGTCACTGCTTGTCTGTATATTAGAACTGATTCTTCTTTGCCTGCTATAACAAGTTTCAAAAACGTATTTAGTTAGACAGGATTTCAATATTCAATATAAAGCTCACTCTGTCTGGATTGTTTGTTACATAATGATATAAAAATATACAATAGTACTGTGGTGACAGAAGGAACTTAGGGTCCATCTGTTCACCTCTCTTGTACCATGTCAATTATTGTGCCAAATTTGAGTATGGACACACATCCACACTTAAAAGCCAAAATGCCATTCCCTCTCATACATGGAACCCTCAGTGCCATTCTCCCTCAACAATCTTTATAGTCCTACTTTGGAAGTCTGAAGAGAACTAGTGTCCACACCCACACCAACCTTAAAGAGCAGCTGTTGACATTAAGAGAACTTTCACAAAACATAACATATACATACAGTCCTGCTTATATTTCACATTAGTTATGTATTCCGTCTCCCCATTGTTTATTACTGAGGTCATTTGCATGAAAACAGAATCTTTGCTCCTGAAGAGTTTTATCTATTCCTGTTGCTTTCTGCCTACCTGAGGTCATAATGCACTGCCTGCGACATCACAGTCACTCCCACGGCAACAGATTGTAATGTCACAACAAAGGATTTTGACATGAGGTATGGAGTTAGCTGTAGAGGCAGATTGACTCTAAGGGAGAAAGATCATGTATTCATCCAAATTTCCTTAGTAATAAATAATGGGGAGGAGAAATATTTAGAATATATATGGAATTGAAGCTGAATCATACCTAAATATGATTTTTTTAAAGTTTTCTTTGAGGCGTCAGCAGGTCTTTAAGTGGGTAGACTACGCAACATAGTAACCATGCTCTGTGTAAACTGATACTTTATTTTTGTTTGTCTGAAACCTTATTTTTGTTTATCTGAAGCCCATGCTGCTGTACACCACACAGCACTCGCATACTTCACCTGTGGTGCTCCTTCCGACTCTACTGCTGCTCCCCCTCCATGTGATAAGCAAGAGGATCTGGGGTCCCCTCTTCAGCACAGGTGTATAGAGGTGACAAGACGCTATGCAGGGCCCTGTTATGATGGGTATCATCCTGTTGGTGGCTAGGCAGTTTCTGATTTTTCTTCCCTGCTCCAGGGATATTGATAGCATAGGCTCCAGTATATGTCCATGCATATAACTATGTACTGGCACTCAGAATAGCTGGAATTTCCCCTCCAGAGCCACTCCATCATGCATTTTACCTGTGGTCACCCAGGGGGCAGTGTTGTGGCATAGATGGTTGTCCATCCTTCCTGGAGAAAGAGAGCATTCCTGGCATGCTCAATCCCCATCTCCGCCACTGGCCCTCTGACACTGCAGGTCCACTCCCAAACCTGGGTTAACAGCATCGCAAGCAGCAGCACTGCAGCTGAGTCGATGGCCTGACTTTAGCAATGTTTTCTAATATTTCACCTTTTCTTGCTCACCTCCCAGTTTAAGGTGCATGTACTCTGGTGCTGCTTGCACTCAGCAACTCAAACATTTGTGTAAACGCCACCCTGTCTATCCACTTTAATATTTGGAACACTGTGCAAATGTTCCCTCTCAGTCTTCTCTTCTGTAGGCTAAATGATCTGACCATGTCCAATCTCCTTGTAGCTGATGCCCCCAAGCCATTAATCAGCTTTGTGGCTCTGTGCTGGACCCGCTCAGTCTGTTCTGGGGTGACCAGATGCAGCACTCTAGGTGTGGTCTATGTTCTTGTACAGGAGAAGGAGTGCCTCCCTTGACCTGCTTCTTATCTCCCCAACTAATGCAGCACAACATTGTGTTGGCCCTCTTAACGGTGACAGGACATTTCCTGCCTGGCTTCTGCATATTTTCCTCAGTTGCTCCCCATGACAGAACATTCTTCAGTAACCCTGCCAGCAATCCTGTGTGTAAAAGAGCACAGGAGGAGAGACCTTCTACTTTTATCTGCTGCTGGCACACCAATGTTCTCCATTAGAGATGAGATGGAGAAAGGGGATGAATTTAAGGATGGTTTACCATTAGGGGTGAATAACATAATCTTGATTTTTGAGGAACTGAGAACAGTTTAAACTGAAATAGACTTGCAGTCTGTAGGTCAGTCATAACCAAGTCAATGGTGGTCTTTGGGATACATACTGCAGTGTCATCAGCATAGAAAGGCAATTTTGACACATCTATATTGGTCCCAAGATCATTTTAAATAGCAACAGACCTAGGACTGATCCTTGGGGGACTCCTTTGTGTACAAGAGCACAGGAGGAGGAGGAGGAATGACCTTCTACTTTTAGCTTATGCTGGCATCCAGATAAATTACTGAAGGATGAGGGCAGGTTAAAATCTGCTCTGGATAGGTTCTGCAGTAGTATATTGTCAACAGTATTACACGCTTTGCTGAAGTCTAGGAAAATGGCTCCACTGACCTGTTTATAGGAAATATTCTTAAAATAGAAAAGGGAATTACCACTGGCCACATTCTCAAGATGTGCTTCAACAGGGAAAAGATAGGATACTGCAGGATCAAAGGCCAGTCCCGCGTAGAGAAGTGGGAGATTAGCTCTTCCAGAATACTTTGTCTTTCCTTGATCTTGTCACCAACCACAAGTTGTTTTGCAGCAGTTGAATAAAGCATTTACAAAATGCTTATGATTATAACATATTACTTAAGTAAGCAATAACACACAATGGGGTGTGGTTTATTCTAGATAAATGCACACCTAGGTGTGTAGTGAGGCACAAGGCCACAGGCTGAGTGCCTCACTGCCCATAGAAGTGTGTTTATCCAGAATAAACCATACCGCAGAGTGTGTCGTTGCACTTATAAAATGGGTGTATGTTCAGAAATATTGTAATTTAAAAAAAAATAAGATGTGTTTTCTTTTGTTACATCTATGTTGATGCAATAAAAGGTATCAAACCATTTATTTCTGGATCTGTTCTTACAAGGACCAGTTTGGCAACTAGCTAATTCTGAGTGTTAAAAAATAAGATGCATGAAAAGTTTTTCATGTCTGAATTAAAATAGTCCCTCCAGTTAATTGTCAGTAGGCGTGCTGGAGAGCTAGACTACCTTCCAAGTTTTTGTCTGCCAACCCTTGTCTATATATGGCAAGGAAGGAGTGGAATTTGGCACAAGAGTGCTGGACTTAAGGAGGGCCGACTTTGGGAGGATGGAGGTAGTGGTAAAAGGGTACTTGGCCAGAATTCAACCTAGTATGGGCACTAACCAGAGGTGGGAGCTCATAAAGCTGGGGATAGTGGAGGCAGCCAAAACCTGCTGCAAGGCCCAGAGCAAGAAGGCTAGGGCTAAGAAACCGAGCTGGTTGAGCAAGGAGGTCATGGAAAAGGTAAGGAGGAAAAGAACTGCCTTTAGGAGGTGCAAGAAAACAGGGAGGGGAAACACAGGGAGGAGTACCTGATGGAATTGAAGGAGGTGACATGGGCAGTAAGGGGAGCCAAGGCATCTATGGAGCTTGGGCTGGCACAAGGCATTAAGAAGGGGGAGAAGGACTTCTTTAGGTACATCAGGGAGAAAAGGAGCTGTAAGGACCACATAGTAAGAATTAGGAAGGAGGGGAGTTGGGTGGAAGCAGGGTGTGATAAGGCAGAAGTGCTAAATGATTACTTCTGCTCAGTATTTACTAAGGAGAAGGTGGGGGTGATACCCAGGTGGTGAGGAATGGCAGAAACGGGGGGAAGGGTGACAGATGGGGAAATCATGGAGGGCAGAGTTCGGGAGGGCTTGAAGGCACTGAGAGTGGACAAGGTGCCAGGCCCAGATGGCATCCACCCCAGGGTACTGAAGGAGCTGGCAGACCTATTTAATGCCTCACTACACTCAGGGTGTGTACCTCAGGATTGGAGGATGGCTCATGTGGTGCCCCTCCACAAGAGTGGCCCCAAGGATGAACCGGGGAACTACAGACCGGTGAGCCTCACATCCATCGTGGGTAAGCTGATGGAGACTAACCTGAAGGAGAGGCTGGTGGCCCTCCTAGAAGCCAAAGAACTACAGGACAGCAGACAGCATGGCTTCATATGTGGCAGATCCTGCCAAACCAACCTGGTGGAGTTCTATGACTGGGTAACTAGGCAACTGGACAAGGGCCATGTAGTGGATGTCCTGTATCTGGACTTCAGTAAGGCATTCGACTCGGTGCTGCATGGAAAGCTGGGAAGTAAGCTAGTAGGCACAGGGGCAGGTGCAAAGCTGGTGAGATGGGTAGGGAACTGGCTTCAGGGAAGGCAATAGAGGGGGGTGGTGGTGGGTGGGGAGCTCTCACACCCAAGGGTAGTGATGAGTGGTGTTCCACAGGGCTCTGTGTTGGGACCAGTGTTGTTTGGGATATTCATTGCAGACATATCATTGGACATCAAGAGCAAGATCAGTCTGTTTGCTGATGATACCAAGATGGGAGTAGTGGTGGACGACCTAGGGGGATGGCAAAGGTTGCAGAAGATGATCTGGCAAAGCTTGAAACCTGGTCAGACACCTGGCAACTGGGGTTTAATGCCAAAAAGTGCAAGGTGCTGCATTTTGGGGTGAAGAACCCAAGGAGGAGTTACCAGCTGGAGGAAGTGCAGCTAGCCCAGGAGGAGAAGGATCTGGGGGTGCTCATTACAGGGTCAGTGAACAACTCATCACAATGTAGGAAGGTAGCTGCAAAGGCCAACAAAATGCTGGGTTGCATTATAAGGGGTATATCCTCGAGGAGGGAGGAGGTGATTCTGCCACTGTATAGGTTATTAGTTAAACTGCACCTGGAGTACTGCATGCAGTACTGGCGCCCGTATCTGAAGAAGGACATTAAGTATCTGGAGGGGGTGTAGCGCTAGGTGACAAAGATGATCAGGGGGCTGGGAGACTTACCATATGAGAGGAGGCTTAGGGAGCTGAACATGTACTCACTGGAGGAAAGGAGGGAAGAGAGGGACATGATTGAAACCTTTAAGTACATGAAAGGAATAAATAAGACAGGTACCGAGGGGCTGTTCAAAGTAAGGGAGGAAAGGGACACCAGGGGCCATGATATGAGACTGGAGGGAGGAAAGTTCAGGAGGGAGATGAGGAGACACTTTTTTACAGAGAGGGTGGTAGCTGGGTAGAATGTGTTATCTGCAGAAGTGTTATCCAGTAGAAGAGTGGACTGCTTCGAAAGGGGATGGGACAGGACAAAGAGGAGGGTCAATGGAGGGGAAAGGTGGAAGGGAAGGGCAGCTGCAGAGTAAGGGGTGCTAGCTGCACATTCGAGCAGACTTGATAGACCTCTGGGCCTTTATCTACTGGCAAATTTAATGTTTGTATATTCATATTTTGTGCAGTCTCTTCCCTCCCACGCACCATTCCCTTTTGTTCATTTATTCAGGGGACTCCGACCCACTTTACTGACTGGTATAATGCATGATTACGGCAGGTCGCTAAATCACCAGCAAGACCAAGATTTCCTTGTGGTCTTGCCAGGAACACACTTCCATCTGTGGTAGCATTGTTTGTAAATGTGCTGGTAGTCTCACTTTCTGCAGGTCAGAATCAAGAGCAAGAGACCACCAGCGACTTGGGTGACAAGAGATCCATTCGGGTCCAGGATAAGGCATTGCTTTCTCTCTTGTTTTTTTTTTCCTTTGTTAATACTTCTTCTTTGTGGTTACTGTCAGTTCTCAGCCACTTAAGAAAACAGGGCACCACTAGCTACAAAAAAAACAAGAAACAAAAACAAACGATGGCTATGTTACTGCATCGAATTGGTGGCTCACGGATTCCTGTAAGTAAACTTCTAGTGGACCTCATTATTTAGTGTGGTATAGTAACATTAAAAAGCATGCCTAGAACATTGTCTCAGCTGATCAGCTTCCTTTACTGTCTCTACCCATTTTATAACACAGATGATATAATGGGATCTGAGAATGCTGAAACCTGATTGGCTGACTGGCACCTTTCAGCCGTGGTAAATCCTGGCATAACCCATGGAAAAAGGTGCCAGTCAGTCACATCTGGAATCCGCACAATTTTAAAATCACTCCAACCCCTGAACATCAAAGGCAAGAAACCACCATATTGAGTCACCACTGAACCCTAACGATAAAGTGCAAGTTTTGTATTATCTGTTTTTTCCCCCAGGCAGACCTGATCGTCCTCTCCTTCGGGTGACTGAGTCCACCTCTGCCAATGATCCCTCATCACCATCCACTGCCCCTCATCCTGTCAGACCCCCGGTTGTCTCAACATATCACTTCACCAGGGGCCCCCCCCCCCGTGGTCATGACCAGGGAGGAGAGACTTTCAGTACCCACAGGCACTTCTTCTAACTGCACCAGGGTTCCAACGAGGGTGCAGCACAGACATCTGGATGGCCAGCTAGTCATTTTTACCCACTGTTTCTCCCCGCCCATCCCTCCATCCCATTGGTGCTGCACGCTGTGCCATCCTGGCCTAATGCACTCATGGTGTGTGGTCACTCATACCGCAAGGTGTGTCACCAAAGCCTGACCATTAGGAGCCACACAAGGACAAAGCTGGCTATCACCCTCCCCCTGGGAGGAGAGTGTCCCTCAGATGCTCTTAACCCTCCCTGAGGGTCTCTGCTCCTGTTGTCCTGGGCTCAGGCATGAACCCGGGTTACCAGCATGCCAGGTGAACCCCCGTCGCCCGGTGCCATGGAGCCAGCAAGTACGAGTTTTAAACTACCCCTTCCACCCAGGGGCGGCTGTCAATTTAAGGATCCACCCCGTGACATCACATCCGGTGACATCACGTCCTGTTGCCCAAAACCTATCTCCCCACTTTCCCATTTGCAGGTTATACCTGCTGGCCACTAGAGGGACCTATGCTCCCTCACTACTTCCTACTCCTACCTGTACAGCACTACTTCCTGGGATCTTGCTCACCGCAGAATGTATTGGCCCTGCCTCACGCTCTTCCTGTGCCTATCCCCACTAGCAGTGCACTTACCCACTTACCCATCTGCTAGTCTACACTGTGCCCTGGCACCTCCCCCCCTGCTCCTGAACCTCCTCTCCTGCCCTTGGGACCTCTGTGTGTCCCTGTCCTCCTGCCTCCCCATAGCTTTCTTCACCTCAGGCACATCTGGGTGTCTTCTATTCTTGCTTTCCCTCCTGTACCTCCCTGCCCACCCCTGCTCCCTTAGCCTCCCTCCCCCATGTCAATCATAGGAAAACCTTTCACCATCTCCCAGCCAGGTGTTAGTCATGCTACTACTCCTGTCAGGAACATTCATCCAAACCCTGGCCCGGTTCCCAGGAGCTCCCTAACTCGCACCACAGGCCCTATGCATGGTCTCCATGAATATCTGTAGCCTCCTAAAAGTTTGACTCACTACAATGCCTGGTCACATCAATTAACCCTGATGTCATCACCCTGGTTGAGACTTGGCTGTCAAAATCCTCCCTGACTCCCCTAGTCTCCCTTTCTGGTTTCACCCTTTTCCGGTCCGACCGTGTTGGGAGAGCAGGCGGCTGCTCGCTATTTATTCAAGGAATCTCTCCCGCACTAGCCTCTGCATGCTCCTATCCTGACTCCAGGGCCCAGGCGCCACGCCTGAAACTAACCCTGACCCTTTAAAGGACCCTTTTCTGACTACTGTATACGTGTCTCTAGGGACCAAACGAGGCCATTGCCTCTCTTACAGAATACCTTACCTCTCTACCTCCTTCCGCTGATCAAATTCTGGTGCGTGACTTAAATGTCAACTGGCTCAGCCCCTCCTCCTCCTCCTCTACCCGAGACTCCTTTTCTGCAATAGACCTAACGCAACTAGTTACCCGCCCTACCAGGACTAACCCCAAGAGAGGCTCCAGTACCCTGCTTGATGTGGTATTCACCAACCGCCCTAATCGGATCCCCAATGTACAAGTCCTCCCAGACTCTCTCAGCGATCACTCCCCCATTCTATTCCACTGGTCAACCTCAGTCCCCAAACCCATAGCACAGTCCACATGCTGGCGGCGTCTAATACCTGGTGGACTGATAAAACTTAAGGAACTTCTTTCCCAAATTGACTGGTCTCCTATACTGGCAACTTCTGACATCGACACAGCTCTCTCCTTCTTTACCCAAACTTTTAATAATGCCTGTGATATCTTTGCCCCAGTGTTGACCCGCCGTTCTAAAAGGAAGAATGCCCCCTGGGTTACCCCAGCTTTGATCCACCAGCTCAAACATAGGGACAACCTATGGCACCGTGCCATTGAGACTGGCCGCCCAATGACAGGCGGTTATATGCTGCCGCCCAAACAAGTGCACTCGGCCATCAGAAAGGCCAAGTCTGAGCATTATCGGTCCTCACTCACTGCCTCATGGGGAATCCAGAACCTTCTGGGATAACATTAAACAGTTAAATGGGAGTGCACACTCCCACCCACCCAGATCAACATTAATGGTGTGATCTCCTCAGACCCAGCCCTCATAGCCAACCACCTCAACACCTCATTCACTGACCTTAGCCCTATCCTCCCTACAAATTTTTTGACCCTCCTCCCCAGCACCTGCCGTAAATCTTTCTCGCCTTATTTTCTCCTCCGACTGTTTCTGCCCAAGAACTTAGGGTCCACTTTGTCACTGCCTCAAGAGTACTAGTACAGGCAGTGACACCTGGATCCGTGTATCCTACGGCTGGTCTTAGACACAGTCCTTACCCGATCACATGCCTCATCAACCACTCTCTTTGCCTGGGAAGGTTCCAACTGCCTGGAAAGTCACCACTGTCACCCCTATCTTTAAAGGTGGTGATAGGACTGTGGCTGGAAACTATCGACCGATCTCCATTCTCTCTCCTCTCTCCAGGCCTTGGAAAAGTGGTGGCCTCTCAAATCTCTGACTACCTCTCCACCTACAATGTCCTTTGTCCTGAGCAGCATGGCTTCCGAGCGGGCCACAGTACCAACACAGCCCTCCTAGAGTTCTCCAACTTTCTCCACCTCCTTAGACACTGGTTCTCTGGCTGGTGCTGTCTTCATTGACCTCTCGAAAGCTTTCGTACTGTCTCCCACCCCTCCTTCTTGATGCCCTTAGTCTCTCTGGTTTTGCTGCTGGGCCTATCTCCTGGTGCACCAGTTATCTGTCTGACTCGCTCACGCGTAAAAATTAATGGGACCTACTCAGACATCTGTCCTATCTTTTCTGGGGTTCCCCAGGGCTCCATTCTGGGCCCCTTACTATTCTCCCTTTACCTTAACACCCTTCCACGCTCTTGCTCGGGGAACATTCTATTGTATGCTGATGATGCAGTCATCTTTGCCTCAAGTCGTAACCCTATTGCCCTCCAGGACTTGCTGCAGAAGTCCTTCACTGAAGCCGAGGGCTGGTTCAAGGAACATTGGTGATAAATCTTAAAAAAACCAAAAACATGTTCTTCTCTCATCCCCAAAACAAGTCCTGCAACTTCAAACTCCTCATTCACTCTGGGTCCTCATTCCCACTCGAACAAGTTGGCTCCTATAAATACCTAGGGATCCATTTTGACCCCTCCTCTCCTTCCATGGACACATCGCTGCCCTATCCACTGCCACTAATATCCGATTGGGCATCTTACATCGGTATAAACACTGCCTCCCCGAGGCTCTTCGACTTGCAGTCACCTCCTCTATCCTGTCCCTAGTGGACTATGGACTGCGGTGTATGTGCTGCTGATCAGACCGCACCCATAAAGTTCGCACTACTCTGAATAAGGCCTGCAGGTTAATTACTGGAGCACCTAGGATGACACACACTGTCTAGTGTATGCTAAAGCGCTGGTACTTGATCTCGCTCGAGTGCCTCAAATATCTTACACCTGTACCCTTACAAAAAGACCCTCCTTGGGCTTTTCCCCACCAGGATTGACCACCACTTATACGCTTCTGTCCCTCTAGTTCATACTTGGACCTCTGGGAAACCTCTCCTGTTATCCCTAGAGCTAGGACCTCTCACGGCCAAAGAGCCTTCAGCTTTAGGGCCCCTCCTGGTTCAACACACTGCCCTCCATCTCCGAAGCTCCAACATATTGTGCTTCAAAACTTCCACGTAACCACCTTATTAACACCGATGCTGTAACTGCCGCTAAGTCAAAGCCTTCAATACTTTATGACAAAGCTTATTACTAAGCTGCTAAGGACGACATAACTCTGGTATTGTTTGCATCCAACCTACCTGTACCAGCTTGTTTGTATCTATGTCTTAATTTACTGTTATACTTATGTGTTGTACTGCTATACTGTGTATTTTGGTTTGTCTTACTGTGACAAGGTACCTGTGTAAATGAGCCTATGGCTCAAAGGTTTTCCAAACTGCTGTTTAAATAAAATAAAAATAATGGCTCTGTTCCCTGTGAGCTCCCCCGAAAGTACCTGCTAGAAAAAAAGTTACAAACACTAAGAAAACCCAAATCGAGGTCAAAACAGTGTTTTTAAAGTGTTTCCCTCATAACCACTTCCACCTGGCTCACCTCTTAACTGTTTTTACTGTCAGCTTAGTTCTGTTGCCACGTTCCCCAGACCATCACAGCTAGCAAATCCACACTACACGATAGTTCAAAATAAATAAATGGCCTGATGTCCCCCATGCAAAAAACACTCCCTTTCCAGTCAGAACCCCTCCCAAAAAAGAAACATAGCACCTTAACATGGAAACTCACCCCGGAAGCAGACCATTAGATAGGGCAGTCCGTCAGCGGTTGCAACATGCTGTCACCACACCTTAAATTCCCATCAGAACTCCCGCCATGCAGACAGCCACTGAGAAGTCCAACATGCTGTCTTCTTTTTTTTTTTTACATTCTCCAGGTCCCTGCCCAGTGGATATTATCCGGCCGGGCCACTTCCGTAGCGTGAACCTGGCGTCATTCTGCTCGGGGCCAGGAGATTTTTTGCCTTTGGTTTTTCTCCTGGTCCCATCCCTCTGAGAGCGCCGATGCATGGGACTTTTATGTCCAGCTGAACAACGTGCTATGCACGCTGCCATCAAGCATCCCCAGCACTCTCCCCAACCCCAGCCCCTTGTAAGAAGCCGGCATTTCGCCTCACCGCCCATACTTCCACAGGTGGTAACGTGTGTGGGCATTGCTGCCTGTTTAACTAACCCCCCCCCGGGGAGGAGGAGAGCATCCGCTGGGACACTCAATCCTACCCCCGCTGAACCCTGGTAACCCGACTGCCCCTGAACCCAGGTCGCTGGCATGGCGCGAGGTGTGGCATTCAGTGCTCAACCTCGCTGCACCGGCCAGCTGAACTTACTGCCTCTTTATTTAAAAAAAGGAGAAAAAAAAAGGAAAAAATATGCTAGCAAGTTTGTATGTGTCACTGTCTGTGACAAGTGGGAGGGGGATCGGGGGGAGGGTTGCTGGCAACCACCTGCAGCATCTTCTTAGCAACACGGGACTTTTTTTTCTGTAGTGGAGCAATAAACTCAAGAAAAATAATTCAAACTACAAAAAAATATTTTTCTTTCCTTTTTTTTATTTTACAAAAAAGGGGGACAGTGTATAATGCCAAAAAAACACTCCAGGGTGTGGATTGTGCTGGGATTTACCCACTTCTGGTGTGGATTTGGTCACTCAGCCTGCAGCCTCATAACCAAACCACACCAGTCGTGTGTAAATCCCAGCATAACTCACACCGTGTTGTGGTTTATTGCTTAATTATACACATGCATGCCTTACCCCTAGCTGTTTTTTCTTGGTTGTGCTGTTGCATCACAGTCTGTACAGTACAATATCATTTTATTTTGTAATGTATCATTCTTACAAAATGTATCGCAAAATGTTTCATAGGTTTATACAGTATGTACAGCCCAGATCCCTCATCTCTCATCCCTAGGAGTAGTACCACACAATCTCTTAAGGCACATCTCAGCTCCCATTTCATGCTTACCTTCCTAATGTGTGCTCGCCCCCAATGAAGTGCATCCCCATATGTGCACTGTTCTTGCCAGTTTCATGTCATCAGCAGACTTCAACAACCTGGTACTGACCCCCTCCTCCAGGTCATTAATAATTATGTTAAAGATCAAGAAAGCCAGCACTCACTCCTGGGGTTTTCCATTCAGATGTTGTTATTGTCTGTTAGCATGCATGTTTGTTTGGCTTAGATTGTGTTGCGCTCTGGGTGGGCTTGTCCAAAAGGGCACAGAGTTAACAAAATCAATCAGTCAACCAAAAACCAAGCAATCAACCAATCAAAATTACTGTACGTGAATCAACGCACGTTATCATATGACGACCATTCACATGCAGGAAAAATTCCAGACGTCATCTTGAGTTACCCAAGCATAGTTCTGGCTAAACTAAAAAGAACTTATCTTTTATTGAGCTTCTGACAGGAAGCAGTCAGCTGCTCCCTGCACACAGACTAATTACTTTATAGAGGACAGACACTGGTCTTTGGTAAAGCTCTTGCATTAAAGACAGAGCAGGGATGGTACACTAGCTTGCAGAAACTCCAGGCTGGTACCAGGAAAAAATCCTTGCATAGCTGAACAATGTTTTCAAGCAGAAAACAACCAGTGTTCCTGAGGAAGTGGTATTTAACCACAAAAAGCTGTCACGAAGGTGGAAGATATTCTGCTCTCTTTGGGGTACTGTCTTCAGTTTCTTATTTCTTGTTGGTATTTACCACTGCCATTGAAACACTCCTTCAGTGAAAAAGAAGAAACAGTTGCCCATTAAGGACAGTGGGCATCCTGGAACATGCTAGTTCATTATATTCAGCAAACCCATAACCAGGATTGGTTATTTCCTGATAGGAATAAAATTGGCATTTACTTAATGAAGCCTACATTTTAATTGGGTTACTGGCTCAACTACAATAAACAGAAGTGTACTAATTCATTGAATCCTACAGTTAGGGTCTAGATCATGCTCACCAGTCGCGACCTAGAATTCGAAGAATAGTTGCTGTTTAATTTTCACACCATCAGCAGGACCTCAGCCGGAAGGAAATCCACAGTTACAAAACATATCAGTGTCTTTTGTAATATTTTTAAGTAAAGCAGAGGCTGTACACTTGCCAAAAATTTCCCCCCATCCATGTAGGTGTGTCAGCCTCCTGCCTTGCTATTTACTGGCTGAACAGTGAAGACATGCTATTAAATGTATACCTGGCTTTTGCACAAATCCCTAGGGCCAGTGTTTTCTGAATATGGAATTATTCCAATTCCAGTGGTCAAAAAATTGTCAGTTTTGGACCATTCCAGATACCATTCAGAATATACAGTAGAATTGGAATGTTTTACTGTAAAAACATTTTAGTTTTACAGTGAAAATTGTCATTAATTTTATTAATTTTGTTTCCTGCATTTGCATGTCCAAAATGTAATCCCTACTTGCTGAAATTCTGTGCCCTGCAGTTTGTGGTCTGAATTAAATGTCCTACTTGCTGCCCCCAACGGTTCTCTCTGAAAAGAAAACCTGACTGGATTGGTTGACTTTTTCAACCTGCTGATTTTCTCATCCTAATTCCAAGACTTGCTGAGTTAGCAATAACAGCATTGTTTAGCGGTGCCTCATGGTGTATTCGTATACCCTCACATCACCTGCTGGCTACTGCTGCACTGAGCCAAACTCTGTCACCCTGCCCCCAACACCACCACCACCACCACACACAATACAGAAAACCTCACTGGACTGGTTTATTTATTTTTAGGGCACCAGTCGACCATGTGGTCCCTTACTCTGAATGACATGCTCTTGATTTCCAGGCCCCCCCCCCCGACTGTCTAATTCACACCATCTCTAACCCACCCTTACCAGAACAAAATACAGTACACCCAAAATTACAGCCAATCTATCACCAATATATACATGTGCCCCTCTGTAGTTCTTTTATTTATATTTATTTCTGTTTTATTGCACTTTGTGGAATCTGGGGAGAGGAATGCTTTCATGCAGGAGGTGCTTGGGAACTCCAGCAAATCTGCATGTGAGATGCAGCTATTAAACCTGTCTGGTTTAGCGCAGGACACTCTAGGAGCACAGAAAACAACAGGTTGAAGGTTCCCAATTTTCCACAGCCCCCAATGTAGGTAAACAAATATATATGTATGCTTTCCTAATGGCCACAATGTGGATTTTTCTCCATGGCAACTCTGTTGTGAAGCAGGGTGTGCAGCATTTTCAGAAGACAAGTGAGCAGAAACAGTAGTGTCAGATTCAGACTGTAATTTTGGCATAAACTGCAGCAATTTCGGTGACTGCTGGAATTCACTGGCCGTTCTTACCTCTAGCAAACATGAAAAAAGTTGCCCAGGACCATCTCTGCTAGCAGCTGCCCATCTTCTGCTGCTAAGTTATCATGGAGATGAGTTTTCCTGTGCAGCCAGGAAAAACTACTGCTGACCAGTACCGGAGCAACTGGGTCAAATTAACACTGATGAATGCTCTCTATCATCAAAATGGAGCAGATGAGCATCTGTGAGGAGAGATGCTGCTCTGATGGACAGGTTCACCCATGCTGCAGCGACAACCAAGTTGCCGGCATAAATGTTGGTGCTGGCAGTTGGCTGACATGCGGCACAATACTCCGACAATCTGCCGTCCGTCCGGCAGTTGGAGTGACAGGAATTGTGAGGGCTTCTCCCCCCCCCCCCCCCCTACATTTATTTATATAACAAACTGTGGGTTACACCCTGGTGGCAAGAAGGGGAAGGGCAACCCAGAGCTCAGCAGCACTGCCAGATGGCAAAAAAACCCCACCAAAGTCACACAAGCTGTGTGCGACATTATTTTGCTGACGACATTCCTGAAGCAATATTACGCCGTCACATTAATGGACTACCTGGTGGACATACTGTGTAGCATGTTTTGGTAATGAAATGATAAAATAAATGTAGCTATTTAAAAAAAATAGTAGAAATATACATGTACATAATAGATTTTCGTCATAACCACAATTCCCAGGAAACTGTTATCCCATATCCCTTCTTTGAGCCTTGGCTGAACTCCAGGAATACCAGCTTCACTCCTAACACTCCTTCCTAACCTCATTCTCATTCTGAACCCAGTTCCAGTCTGGCTTTAGAAAATCTCTCTCCACTGCGCCTTCCCTACTTAGGATCACTGATACCCTCTCAAAGAAGTGGATCAGGGTCTGTTCATCGCTGCCATCTTTGTCGACTTGACCGAAGCCTTCAGCACTGTTACGCACTCCATTCTGCTGGACAGACTTGCAGGCTGTGGACTATCTGATCTCACAATGTAATGGTTTAGCTCCTACCTTGTGGATAGGTCTCAAACAGTGTTTGCAGGTGACTCCCTCCGCCTCCTGCTCTAAATCAGTTCTGGTGTGTCTAAAGGTTTTGGCCTTAGCTCCAGACTGTTCTCGATTTGCATTATTGACCTCCCCAATGCATCCGTCTCTTCATACTTCCACATGTACACTGAATGCACTGTTTTTCGCCCGTGGCCTCTCTGTCTCTGACTTTGCTACACAGTGCTAATGCATCTTCAGCAGTGTCTATCACTGATTCCATACCAACCAGCTTTCCCTGAATGTCAAAAAATGATTTCCATAAACTTTAGTACCAGGCAGGCATTGGCCAAAAAATTCAGTCCTCCCCCCAGTCATCTTGATCCTGAATGTCTTCCAGCTGGAAAAAGTTTCCATCTTCAAATAACTCAGGGTTTGGTTGGATCATTTTCTTGACTTCTCTTGCCATGTTGATGTCATTCACAAGAAGCTCCTCTCTAAACTTGGTGATCTATACAGGAATAAAGCCTATATCCCACTACTAGCTTCCTGGGGGGGGGGGTCACTATAAAAATGATCCATTTTTTTTTGACTCTGGGGATGTTATGTATAGTGCTGCTACTAAATCCACCCTTGCTAGGCTGGACTCGGTCTTTCACTCCATGTGTTGCTTTGCCCTTGGCTGCCCTTCTGTCACTCAGTACTGCTCCCTTTACACTTCTCCCCTCTTTTCAGAAGGTAGACACCCCACTCCTTGTGCCTCTCATACCTCAAAATTTTGGTTTGGAACCCTTCCCTGTACCTCAGCTCCCTACTCTCCTGACCTCTTCATCCTTATTTCACCTCTGTACCTCTGTGTCATGCTAATTCTCTCTCCTCTGTGTAAACTCCACTGCTGGTCAAGCTACCATCTCCCACCAATTCCCACAACTCTGGCCTAAAGCTCCCCCTTCCCGTCCACTCTTCCCTCCACAATGAAGGTCCTGCTCAATAACACCCCACTCATGTCTGCTCAATGACCCCCCACTCATGTCTGCTCAATGACACCCCACTCATGTCTGCTCAATGACCCCCCACTCATGTCTGCTCAATGACACCCCACTCATGTCTGCTCTGGCTGCTGATCCCTTCTGTAACTCTACAATGAGGCTCCTGACCACAATGGGCACCTTATAATCTTTTGTATTTATTTCTCTTTACGCAAATTGCTCTGTTCCAGGTTGCACATATTACATTTTACTGGCTTTGCACAGCCCTTTACTTGTTTACTTTTTATACCTGTATCTTGTTTTTCTTCAGTATTTGCATGTTACTTAATATTTGGGATCCCTTGTATCTTGAAGCACTCTGTTCTCGGCTTAGTATGAATTTCCCAGTGAAAAACTTTTACATAAATAAGTCAATAAACAATTAAAATTAATCATGTAGTTACAAGTCAACAATGGTTTACCATCTTTACTTACAAAAGCAATTACAACTTTATGAGTTTGCTGAGACCTGTATCAAGACTACTACATTTAAAAAAAAATCCATCCAGTGTTTATCCCTGGAATAATCATACTTCTATCTAGATTACTGGAGGGGGGGATAAGGCACAGTTGGGTCTGAGAGCTTGACTTAGGGATTTGATGCTTGCTTGCAAGTGTTATAAAGTTGGGAATATGCTTCAGAGATACATTAAAAGAAATTATGATATGCTTGGGTGTCAGCATGGCTCAGTTGGTAGCACATCCGCCTCTGGACCAGAAGGTCGTGGGTTCTCATCCCACAACGGGATTGGGCTTACACCTAAAAATCGCTGGCATCTGAGTGCTGTATTGCTGGGGTGTGCCGTCCTTCGGATGAGACGTTAAACCGATGTCCCTTCTACCCATCCTGGTGTTGTCCTGGTGGGTGTCCAGGTGGAAGTAAAAGAACCCAGGGCACTCTTTGCAAAGAGTAGGGGACATTCCCAGTGTCCTGGCCAGCATTCCCCTTCCCATAAACCGGTTCATGCAATTATCCAGGCTGTGGGTGATGATGTGTGATATGGCCACCACTACACATTCAGTCACTTCACTACCAGTCTAGCATTGCTTGTAAAGCACTTTGGGATACACTGTGTATGAAAAGCACTATATAAATGCTGATTCTTCTTCTTCTAAACAGTAAATGTTATGCATGTTATTCAACAGATCAGGAGGCCAAGATGCTTCTATTTTAGCATAAAATGGCCTCATGCTAAACTGTTTCTTATTAATCAAACCAGTTGATTCAAGGGAGGTGCAGGAGGAACGAACCACACTGCTATTTCTAGAAACACTGGAACAGGTGCTTGCCATAATGAACATTTGAATATTCCATGGATGTCGAGAGTGTAGTACCTACTGGGTGCAGCAAGGGTTGATTCCATTCAGGTGATGGGTAAAACATATCTCAGTTTCAAAAGATTCTACTTGGTGTTTCCTGGCACTGGGTATAAAGTTTTTATAGTTTTGTCCTGCTGGCCAGTTAACAAAACAAATAGCTGTGTGAAACATTTCCTACCCCCCATCCTCCTGAAAATTCTGTATGTGAAAAGCAGGAGCTGAGATGAATTTCAGCTGTAAGTTATGAAGGCAAGGACACCGACTATAAATTATGCTCAGACAGAAAAAACTGAAATACTTTTCTCTCACTGCAACATTGGTTTAGGCATCATTGTCCAAAGAAGTTGCTTCATACAATTTAACTCTAAGCTTTCTTTGACATGTATATGCCATACTGGGTAAAACCATGCAGCCTTTCCTCAGCTTTACTAATTAAGCTGACAGGTATCGTCACGGCGACTCAATAAACAAAGGCCCTAGCTGGGCTCTGGGGCTTTTCCCCACCGCAGCTTTATGACTTGATCGCTGAGCAGCTTCTGCTGCTCACCTGGATAAGCACTTTCATATGCAATCCCCAAAACATTGTGCGTATTATCATCCCAGAAAACACGGCATCACAACTGTACTGCAAAATACTTGCTACGTAACCTTTTGTCTCGTGAAATGCTTTCAGAAGGATGGGCTCATGTCATTGTTCTGAGAAAAGGTTCTATAATGGAAAAAGAATGAAATAGTATAAAACTGGGTGAGAGAACGCGGGAGAGACAGCATAGTGGTTTGTCAGCGTGTGCTGCCAACATACTTGCAAGTGAAACAATAGTGCCATGCATTTTTCCTCATGGATTACCATGCTTCACATAGGGCTGTTGCTATGGTGCAGACACAGCTAGCTTTGTCCAGTGAGATTACGCTGGCGGGTATATAGCAAAATAAGGCTTGCAGTGTTAATGCAAATCTTAAATTATGTCATGGATTTCTTATTCCCGTTGCAGCATGAGAACTGCTATTTGTCGGCTTACAGCTGGTTTACATGACCTTGGCACGGCAGGAAGTAGTTGTCCTTTTAAAGTTGTTACTGATTAAGCTTCTGTCTGGCAGGAGAGAACTCTTTCTGGCATCTGTCTCCAAATAAGGATTGAGCAGCATAGTCTGAGGCTACTCATTTGTTTTGTGGCAGGGCTTGACATACCTATGCATGCATGGGGTAAATTAAACACTGGAGAATGCTAAGTCCAGGTACTGCAGATGGTACCAGGCTAGTACACTATTTGTATTTATTAACAGTTGTCAAAGTAAGGAGGATAGGGACAGTAGTATTAATAGTGTAATATGGCTCTGGGGTAGCAGTGTGGCAAGAACTGTTACACCCACAGAGACCTGATCCAAATAGTCTCTTCCAGCACAATCTCCGATTTAATCAGTTTTATTAATTGATCTTTCCTGTGGCAAACCACTCTGGATTTTTTTTATTCAGTGACATTTCAAATGTAGTTTTTAAAAGAAATCCTTCTTAGGTGTGTGAGCAGTTTATAACTTATGCACGTACGGTCACCAGATCAATGGTAAATAGAAAGGTGCACATAGTGCGACTTAAACTTGCAAGCCAATGAATGAATTAATTAATCAGTCAATCAATGGATCAACCAATCTACTGACCAATCAATAAGCTAGTTCATAGCATTCTGTTTTCAAATGCCAAAGCTTTATAAGGTGAGCTAAAGCACAGCTTCCGTTTGTTTGGCAAGGCAGAGACTCTGCTGTTTTTTTTTTTATCAGAACCATTGCACATTCCCTCCAATTAGAGCAAAAACATTTCTCATTGTGGGGTAATGAACTGTACAATAGGCTGCAAACATGAGAAGCTCATTCCCCAACTCGATGCCATGTATGGTGCACAGATGAGCAGATTCTCTAGGCAGTAGAGAAGAAGAGCTACAAAGCAAGACTGTATCCTGTGGACTTTCTGTCCCCAAGGCAGGGGTTTACTGAAGGGGATGTAAGAGAAGATTATACAGTAAGAGGAGAGGGTGTTCTGGCACTTGCAGTCAGTCCACTATATTAGCTTTGAGTCTCTAATAATAAGCACCTTTGTTTCTGAGAAAACTATAACAGAACATCTCAAAAGCTGGGGATTCCAGGTCACATACTGTATCAAACTTTTGAAAATGTGAATGGCTTGGTGGAATATTTGCATCCCTTTATCATCACCCCATGCCTCCACCTATAGTAGCTGATGATTACCCCCCCCCCCACACCTCCAGAATAATTTTAGAAATGCACTACAACCCTCATGTGGTCTTCTCTCAAACATGTCCAGCCTCTGCTCCACACAACCTTCTGTTCCGTTAGTGATCCTTACCCAGTGGTCCCAGCCCCCAGCCCTTAGCCAGATGCAGTCTTATCTGCTGCCTCTGCTCCTCTCCCAGTGCTTGTGATGGTGTAGTTGTCCCCCTCTTGCTCCAGTTGACTTTCATTCCCACATGTTGAATAACAAAGACTACCTTACTGCATGTGTTTGGAAGCTGTGGGAGAATGTCTCTCTAGAAATGATGTTTTAGTAAAATGCAAGTTCGTAGTACAACTATTTTTGCAGGTGCTAAAGCAATATATAGACTGCAAAATGGAGAAGAAAAACATTTATTTAAATTACTGTTGCTATTAAAGCGAAAACAATTATCAGTGATGTTGGAAATCTTCAGGAGAGTGAAATCTCGTTTTGGTTAAGAGGTAATGGAATAACCATCTTCAGGAGGAAGAGCTGTCCAATTGTTCTCAATGGAAAATGGTATTAAAGGAGCAGGAACATTTATACCAATTTGCACAAGGAGTAGCACCTGAGTTCCTGTGATTTGCCACACAATTTCAATATTGCTCCTCAGAAACATAGAGTTTGTTGGCAGAAAGAGACTGGCGGTCCATCGAGTCTGCCCATATTATACTAACACAAAACAGAAGGCGTGGCACCAGACTTGCAGCTATAGGGTAACTTGTTTATTCAAAGTGCAAGTACATGAATAAATAAATAAACCTCATGGCTAACAGACACTGTTACACACTGACTCTACTACTTTTCATCAGGAGCACCGGTAAAGAGTCAGACATCTTTTAAATTGCAAATCTTAAAGAGACAGTAGTGCAATTAAAATGCTGACTAAATACAAACTCCTCAAACTCATGTTAAAATATGCAACTTAATGCATTAGTGGCCTGAGAAATTCACGTGTTCTGTACAGAGATTCTAAATAGAAAAGACATTGCACATATATTACACATCTTTGGATGTCGTGTTCCCTGTGCACAGTTCTGTATTTTTTCTCAGTAATTTTCCACTTTTTCAAAATGATCTAGTGAGAGTGCTGAAATAGATTGAAAGTTAGATACATATTAGAATTATATTATGATCATCTCTGTCTAATATATAGGGCATATTCAAAGTGGTTGTTTAGACTGGGGGGGTTGTATTGCTTTCAGCTGTACTATCCACATAACCTCCTGCTGGAGCAGTTTGGTTTCTAAGTCCCTCCCTATTGCCTAACTGGACTCTCTGTAGCCGTAGAATTTAAATATTTGCCATGAGGGGTACTGCTGGCAGACAATGTGTTGTGCTAGGGCATTGTTATTGTCTAGTTTAGCAATAGCCCTCAGATGCTCTCCTATTTGCGCTTTGAAGCTGTGGCTGGATTTGCCTACATAGAAAGAGCCACATTCACAAATTGCTAGGTATACCACGTTGGTAGTATTACAGTTTATAAATGAATGGATGCCATACAATTTCCTGGCATTAACACTGATGAGATTACTGGTCTTAACCTTAGAGGGGCAGAACTTGCACCTGCCTCAAGAAAAATTGCCACAGGGCAGTAGTGGTAACCAGTTGCTATGGGGTGACTTTGTAACTAACTGGAAATTGGGTACTAATCTATCTGCTAAATTTTGCTCCCTCTTGTACACAGTTCTAGGGGATGTGCAGTGAGATTCCATAGCACAGGGTCTGAACTTAACACATGCCGGCTTCTTTCAATCATATTTCTGATGGCTGAAGACCGGACACAGTATATGATTCCAAGGTAAACAGGTAGTTGGTTATCTGGTTGTGGTTTTGGCCTAACCACCAGTAACTCATTTCTGTCCACACTTGCAAAGTGGCATGGGTCTTGGCAGCCTGGATGTATTGTTCACTGTAACTAATCTTGTGGAATCTCAGACTTATTTTAGTGCTACGTAACCTAAAATCTTCCATCTATAGTTCTTACATACTCTGAAGAACTAGGACTTTGGGATGTTGTTAACTGTGTGTCTCGGGGTGACAGCTCGCTAACAGTAGGATGGTATTTCTGTCTGCCTTCAATGTAGATCTGTTCTAACTGTACCATCTGTATTCTTGTGTATGGCAAGTTCAAGGAAGCTGAGTTCTCACTTGCCTGTACTGTGAACTTCAAATTTGAGTGTGATCTCTCCAGGTAGCAGGCATAAGCATCCAGCTCCTGCCTGGTACCCCTCCACATCAGCAGTATGTTGTCTATATATCATCTCCAGAGCTCTGTCCTGCTGTAAAAAGGATTAGGCTGGGAGTCATAGATGTTTGGTTTTTCCCATAGTCACAAGTCACAGATGTTTAGTTTTTCCCATATTCCTAAGAACAAATTAGAATAATTGTGAGCAAAGGTTGCTCCCATGGCTGTACCTTGGATTTGCAGATAGTGGTTATCCTGAAATAAGAAGTAGTTACAAGTCAGGACATACTTGGCAACAACTTCCCCTGATCACCCCCCCCCCATGGGACTATGAGTCATCTTACTGTCTCCTCCGTAACTGAACCCATTTAGGGCACCTGCCCCCACCACTTCCCCCTCATCTGTGCCGTGGCTTCACCGCCCTCTCAGTGAAGTAAAACTTCCTCGCATTCCTCCTAAATTTACTCCCAGCAAACCTCCAATTATGCCCTCTTGTGACTGCATCTCTATTTTTGAAATGCAGGTCTTCACTTTTCACCTTGTTTATACCCTTCAGAAATGTATACATTTCTGTCATGCCCCCCCCCCCCACATCTGGCCTCCATTGAGTACTTGTTCTTTTACAGATCCTTACCCAGTGGTCCCAGCCCCTCTGGACCACAGGCAATGATGGTTGGGATCTGGCAGTTGCAGGGCACACTTAATGTAAGAGGGACAGATGCAAGTGTAAATTGACAGTAGTCATCTATATCAGGGAGGGCATAAAGGCTTTGGAGGATGGGACCTTCAAAATGGAAGGGATGGGAGTACAGTCTATTTGGACACAACTGACTATGGCTGTTGGAAAGTTTATAGACTGTCAGGGCAAAAGGAAGCTGGAGATACGGAATTTTGAAATCTGCTAGACATACGAACATATGAATGTGCCAGCAGAAACAGACCACCGGGTCTATCTAAGTCTGCTCGAGTGTGCAGCTAGCATTCCTAGCAAAGGTCAAAGGTTAAATCAAAGGTCTTTGCAGCTGCCCCACCCCCTTCCCTTTGTTATCCCACTGCCACCCCCACCTCCCCCAACCTCACTCTCCCCTATTCCCTGTCCCATGTCCTTTTAAAGCTGTTCATAGATTTACATGATACCATCCATTCTGGTAGTGTGTTCCATTTTGCTACCACCCTCTCTGTGAAATAGTGTCTTCTCATTTCCTTCCTAAAACTTCCCCCATCTATTCTTAGCCCGTGCCCCCTGGTGTCCCTCCCCTTTCTTAGCTTAAAGACCCCCATCTGCCCCATCCTTACTGATCCCCCTCAGATACTTGAAGGTCTCTATCATGTCGCCCCTGTCCCTTCTATCCTCCTGGGTGTACATATTCAGGTTTCCCAGTCTGCTCTCATAGTCTCTCCCCTTTATTCCACATATCATCTTTATTGCCCTCCTCTGCACCCTCTCCAGTAGCCTGATATTACACTTTAGGTATGGCCTCCAAAACTGCACACAATACTTTAAGTGTGGCCTTACCAGTGACCTGTAGAGGGGCAAGATCACCTCTCTTCACCTGGAGGAAAACCCCCTTGCTATGCACCCCATCATTTTGTTTGCTTTTGCATCTGCTGTCTTGCACTGGGCAGTGTTGTTCATGGTCCCTGTTATCATTACTCCAGATCCTTCTCCTCCTCAGTGATCTCCAGCTTAATCCCCCCTCCCCAGCCAGTATTCTCTCCTTGGGTTCTTCACCCTGAAGTGCATAACTTTACATTTCTTTGCATTGAACCCCAGCTGCCACCTCTCTGATCACTCCTCTAGCTTGCTTAGGTCTCCATGCAGCAGCTTCCATCCCTCCCCACCATTCGCCACTGCTCTGATTTTGGTGTCATCAGCGAACAGACTTACCTTGCTCACCACCCTGTGTGCAATGCCTGATATGAAGAGCCCAAATAATACTGGCCCCAACACAGAGCCTTGTGGCATTCCACTCATCACCGGCCTTGAATTTGAGATCCCCCCTCTCACCACCACCCATTGCAGCCTCCCACTCAGCCAGCTTGTAATCCAGTTCATCATTTTTGCCCCTAGACCAGTTAGCTTCCCCCAAGCCTCCCATGAGGCACTGAATCAAAGGTCTTACTAAAGTCCAAGTAAGGAGGTATTGCTAAAGTCCAAGTAAGGAACATCCACCGCATGAGCCTTATCCAGCTCATCTGTCACCCTGTCATAATATTGTATCAGGTTGGTTTGACAAGATTTCCCTGAAACAAACCCATGTTGCCTAACATCCTGGAGGCCATTGCCCACCAGGTATGACACCAATCTTTCCTTTAGTATAATTTCCATAAGTTTGCACACTATGGAAGTGAGACTTACTGGATGATAATTACCAGGTTCATCCCTTGGTCCGCTCTTGTGTAATGGTACTACATGTGCCATCCCCCAGTCCAGTGGCACACATCCTGACTCCAGTGAGGTGCTGTACAGATCTGCCAGTGGCTCTGCCAACACCTCAGCCATCTACCTCAGCACCCTGGGGTGGATACCATCTGGTCCTGGTGCCTTGTCTACCTTCAGTGCCCTCAGTCCCTCTAGGACTTTACTTGCCTCAGTTCTTCCATCTGTCACCTCCTCTCCCCCTGTCCTTACCCTCCCAGCCCATGGTGGTAGCAGTCCACTCTTTTCTTATGTGAACACTGTGCAAAAGTATTCATTCAGTGCTTCCATCTGCTCCTCTCCTTTTCCATTCACTCCCCACCCTTTTTATTCTCACTATTCTCTCCTTGCACTTCCTTTTCTCCCTGATGTATCTGAAAAAATCTTTCTCCCCCTGTTAATTCCCTGCGCTAATCTCAGCTCCCTCTGGGCCTTGGCCTCTTTCACTTTTGTGGTCACCTCTCTGGACCATCTTGCATATTCCTCCCTGTCCACTTTCTTCCCCATCCTGCTATACCTCTGGTGTCCCTCTAATTTTGCCCTCACCACCTCCACTACCTCGCTGTTCAACCAGCATGGTTTTCTTGCTCTGCTCCTCTTACTCTGTGTCTTGGTGCAGGCTTCTGTTGCCTCTGTAATTTCCCATTCAATAATATCCCATTTCTGCTCTGCGTCCATCTCCTGCCTTATGCCCTCCAGTTTCCCTTTCGTTACTTCCTGCATCCTCCCAAAGTCTGCCCTCCTGAAGTTTACCACCCGAGTAACTGGTTTCTCTGGCTTCCCACACATCGTGATATTAAACCACACCATTTGGTGATCACTGTCGGCTAGTGGGTCCTCCACCTTTCTTTCCCTTACTGCCTCTCCATTCAACAATACCAGATCTAAAGTGTTCTTTAGCCTAGCAGGTGCACTAACCAACTGTGTTAGGAGACCCTCCTGGATCACATCCAGGAGCACTTGCTCCCTAGCACTGGAGGTGACCAGAATGCTTCAGTCAACCCCCAGCAAGTTGAAATCCCCCATGACGACCACCTTCCCTTTTCTACATACCTTTCTGGTTTGTCCCGCTAATTCCCTGTCAAGCTCCTCAGATTGGGATGGCATGCTTACTGGTGCAGCTGACACAGGAGTGCTTACTGGTGCAGCTGGTTAGGGATACCACATGGCAGGCACCATTCTTGACTTGATACTTACCAATTCGGAAGTAGTTGTTAGCAGTCAGGGAACCATTGAGGTCCAGTGACCACAATTCCATATGGTTTGAACTGTTAATGATGAACACTGGTCCCCCACCTAGGGCAGTGGTTCTGGACCTCAGCTAGTCAGATTTTATTCAAATGCGGGAAAAGGTTAGGAAAAACATGGTAGGTATAGACCAGATTGAGGGAGTAAGGAAAACTGAGGGAAGATCAAAGGGATAATTCTGGTGGGGGCCAACTCTTGTGCAGCAAACATCACCAAAAGAAACAAGCAAAAATGCTAATCTGGTTCTGAAAGGAAGTAAGGGAGGTAATGAGGGCAAAAAAGGACCTCCTTAAGGTACACATAGAATATGTGGGAGGAAAAAGGCAAGCATACCAGACTAGACTAATAGAGGCGAGGATGGTGGTCAGGAGGGCAAAGGCAGACATGGAACTGCAGATTGCTAGGGAAAAAAAGGAAAGCTGGGGCAGACTGGTAGGCTAGCAAAGTGGAATGGGCAGTAGAAGATGACAAGCAGAGGCCAATGTCCTAAACAACTGCTTCTGCTAAGTATTCATGGTTGAGGATAATGGGCCCGTACCAGAGAGTAGGATCAAGGCAGCCACACAGGGATGTATGAAATGGGGAGGGTAGTAATCATGGTTGAATGGATAAAAAAGGGCTGGAGGCCCTCATGGTGGATAAAGCTCCAAGCCCGGGTGGTCAGTACCAGAGAGTACCCTTGAAACAGCTCCTTAATGACACCATAGAGTCTGATGTTGTGTCAGGGGACTGGAGGTATGCAGGCTTAGTCACAAGGTTGGGGGCACAGGGATGATCCAGGCAACTTCAGGCCAGTCAGTCTTACTTCCATTGTATGTAAGCCGATGGAGCCCATAGTTAATGAAAGTCTGGGGGCCTGCTTAAATGACAGTGAACTGCAGGATGAAAAGCAGCATGGGTTTGTGTCAGGGAGGTTGTGCCAGACCAATCTGATTCTGTTTTTTGACTGGGACACTAGGGCTGTAGATAAAAAGCAGGTGGCAGATTTGCTCTACTTTGTCTTCCACAAAGCCTTCAATTCAGTTCCACGCAGGAGGGTGCTGAAAAATCTGGAAGATTTAGGAGCAGAGAAGGATTTAGTAAGGTGGGTGGTGGCAAACTGGCCAGGGAAGAAGAAACAGAGGGTGGGTAGTAATTTATGGGGCCAAATCTAGGGTGACGGAGTCATGAGCTGGGTGCTGCAAGGATCGGTCCTGATTAGTGACATGGGCAGGATATCCAGGGCAAGATATGTCTGTCTGCTGATGACACAAAGCTATGTAGCAGGGTAGATGGTGAGGAAGGGGTAAACAAACTTCAAAAGGACTTAGAGAAGCTGGAAAGGTAATCAAAAGTCTGGAAGTTGAGATTTAACTCCAGGAAGTGCAAGGTGATGCACTTGGGGGAAAAGGAACCCATACACAGAGTACTGGATGAGAGGGATCAGGCTGGCCACTACAACAGAGGAGAGGGTTCTGGGGGACATCATCAGTGACTCCCTTAAGCAAATCAGTCAGTGCAACAAAGCATACAGTAAGACATCAAGGATGCCGGGGTGTACTGAGAGGAGTTTGACAGCAGGAGAATCAAAGTGATACTACCCCTCTGCAGATCTCTGGTGAGGCCTCAAATGGGAACCTGTGCCCAGTTCTGGAGCCCTCACCTCAGAAATGACATAGACAGGCTGGAGTCAGTGCAGAGGAGGGTGTCAAAATGATACAGGGCCAACAAGGCAGAACCCTTCCTTGGGTTTTCCTGGTGACCTACTGTGTTATCAGCAGCCAAAACACTTCTACTGCTAATTGTGGTTTACACTGGCAGTATAACATTTTGGATTGCTGACTGACTTAATGGATGTGTGTGGGTGGGAGCTGGATAGCCCCACATGGTTGAAAAAAAGCATGTTGCCATCAATATTTTACACAGAATATTTGGAGTCTACAGTTTCTGTCTAGGTAGGGTATGCAGCCATAGTTCATAGGGTAAAACCTTATGTATTGCTTGTTGATCACATTTGTTCTGCTCCTAAACTAGAGTCTTTGGTAACAATCATGCTACTTGTGCTCCTAATGCAAACTCCCTTTTCCAATAATCACAGCATTTCTGAATCTGTTACCATAACATCCTTTGATTGTCAAACATTGCATTTTAGTGTCCCCAATAGAGGCATGTCTCTCTTCCTCTGTTTCCTTTCCTCACCCCTGATGAAGAGGCAACGTGTCCATAATCACTGGGGGGATCTGGGTCAGTCGCTGTGAGGTTTTTCACGTGTGATAGGTGATACATGGATACCTGCTATCTGTAAATCTGATTGTCATGGCTTCAGCAATTTGAGAATATAAAGCATTTTCTTTTTTTACACACCTGCTATTGGGACTGATTTTCATGTACTGTACCACAGAGTTAGGAGTTCTTTGATTTTGGTTAAGCTGTTTCCTCTGGTGTTCACTATAGAATTAAAAGAATGCTTACAACCTATAAAGATTTTAAAGGAGGAAAACATTTTTATTTTAAAAATGAATTTCTTTTGTACTGAACCATCTGAAATACAAACCAATCAGCATGCTCTCAATCTTAACCCACCCAAAGGACACATCAGGCATAGGTACAGTATATGAACAGCTGCTGTTATACTAAAGAATGCTGCCACTCATTTCAGTACATCAGCAGAATGGAAAAATGCAGCATTTTATTTCTCAGTTCTATGGTGCACACTCTAGGAAAGGGCCTGAAGAGCTCCTCAAGCCGGACAGCGTCCCACAGTTTAAAATTACTTAGATTACAATTAAAAACAATGGGAACCTTTAATCATTTGTAGCCTTGCCTATGGCATATGCTGTTTTGAAACATCTAGTCGTCTTGCACACAATGTTGGAAATGCAGTATAAAATATGTTGGCCCTGCGCTGATATATACTGAAATTCTCAAACAAGACTACAATAACTCTCCACCTCTGAATGTCAACTCTGCTTATATGCTGCTTTGGCCAACAGGCTGAAACACTTTAAATTGCAGCTGGGCTTGAATCCTCTTGACTTTGAATGTAATCTGTGTAACTATGAAGGCAAAACTGAACATCATACTGGCTTTAAAGATGATGCTCCAAATAAACATTCTCTAAACCATTTTTCCCAGTGTCCAGGAAAACTTCTTAAAATGTAATGTTTAGATGCAGTTCCGTTAGTATTTTATTAATTTTCTGGATTTATGCTGTCTCATTCTTTACAAATGAGGGAATCATCTTGAAAACAAGTAAGGACAAAAAAAGACTTTAGGGTGGATTTTCAAAGGCCCTCTGGGCACACATGATGACTTGCATCACAGTTTTAGCACAGTTGTGCTCCTTGAATTAGAAAGTTAGACCACAAAAACACTGTCTGACTTCTTGCTGTGAGTGCCAAAGCTGCACACAGAAAATGACACCTATGTCAAAATAATGCTGCATACACCATTTTTTGCCATAAAGCAGGTAAACTGTCACAAATGTGCCGAAATGTTTGAAAACAGCAATCCAACATTTTGGCACATTAATTTTGATGCAGACACAGCCAAAAATTGGGAATTACACCTGCATCACAACTTGTGCAACTCCAGCCCTTTAGGTCCATCTGGTCAGTCCTGAGGCCCTATCATACAATACTCATCCTGAACTTTCCTCACTAGGGTTGCTCAGAATTGGCAGATTCCAATTGGATCATTATTGGATTTCAGTATTTCTGATTCCAAATCTGATCTAGTTCTGATTCTTTAATGTATCTGGAATCAATTTTTGAAACTGGATCTGAAATCTGAAGTCTTGCTTGAAATGCGACATGCATGCAGTTACAAATGTCTGTCTTAAAAGCCTTTAAGTAATAACGCCCAATGTATTGTGCCTCCTGTGTCAGTTAAATGACTGTGGTGATAAGAAGTGCCGTAACTGTAGCCAATGGCAGTTGCCAGTTGCTGCCTACTCTCCCATGAGCATTATCTGATACAGAGGGTATGCTACAGAGGGACTTAGAGCTATCTTAACTTATATGCCATACTTTTTTGCTGATAGATTAACTTAAATTAGATGCTGTCTCATTTATTGAAGTGCCTTTGTTGCAGCCTAGTGCGCTTGTTGCTTAATCTCACACGAACAATATCTGACACAGAAGGTATTCTATGGAGGGCCTTCTTAACTATAGAAACATTGAAACTGATGGCAGAAGAAGGCCTGTTGGTCAGTCCAGTCTGTCCTTATCTTTTCCTATGAGACCAAGCCCCAGTGGTGACTTGTTTTCTCCCTACCCCATTGCTCCCAGTAAATCCATGTGTCTATCCCACCTATGCTTGAAACCTATCACTGATTTTGCACCAACCACCTCATTGGGCAATCTGTTCACCTGTCCACCGTCCTCTCTTAAAAAAAGTACTTACTGATATCCTTCTTAAATCTGCATCTTATCAGCTTCTTCACATTATCTCTAGTGTTTTTGTTTTCCCTTAAGGTGAACGGTGCAGTGCTGTCTACTTAGGTGATGGCCTTTACCAGACAACAGAGGGGACTACAGTGTTAGGGCAGATGTTTGATGTCTACATTGGCAGATGGTTAAACTAGCTGCTGGGGAGACTGGGGCTTGGGATTCCACTGTGGAGGGAGGAACAGTAGGAAACCTAGACAGGACTCCCTGAGGAGGAGGATAAGGTGTTCAGGGAATAATAGATGGGAGGAAAGAGTCCAGGGGACAGGGCAGGGTAGACACAATAGACATGAAAGGAAAGGGAAACACAAGACAGCAAGGTTATTAGAGAAAGGTATAGGGCGGGCATGTGAGAACTAATAGAGGTGTGGGCAGATGTTGGAGGGTGTTATGTCTCAGTGCCAGGAGTCTGGGTAATAAGACTAGTGAGGGACAGATTTTAGTGGCAGACTCTGGGCTGGATCTAGTGGCCATTACAAAAACTTGAGTGATCCCAAGCTGCACCTTATATAGGTATGATAGAGGGATGGATAGAGGTAGAGGAGTGGCTATCTACATCAGAGAAAGGATTGAGTCAGTAGAGAATGCTCATTGGGGGAAGGGGAGGTAGAATCACTGTATGTTCAGCTGACAGAGCTGTCAGGCAGCAAGACTTGCATAGGGGTGGTTTACAGGCCACCAGGGCAGGGAGACATGAGAGATAAGGAACTGAGTACTAAAATAGGGAGGGGGGCCCAGCAAAGGGGGAGACTGTAATAGTGGGAGCTCTTAACCTAGCAGACATCAACTGGGATATGCCAGTGCCAGGAGCATCAGAAGACACACCCTGCTTGATGTTTTGCAGGGCTGCATGTTGGTACAACAGGACAGGGATCCCACTAGACAGTTAGCTGTTCTAGATATGGTACTCACCAACTTGGAAAGAGTAGCCAGAGTATGGGTCGGGGAGCGACTGGGGTCCAGCAACCACGGTACTACAGTATACGGTTAGAGGTGGCCCTGGGCACCTGTATGCCCTCATCTAAGGCTGATGTGCTAGACTTTGGGAGGGTGGTTTTCAACCATATGTGGGGAATTGTGCTGGTTAGGTTAGCTGGGGTAGACAGCATTGGGAGTGGAGAAGGGGGGGTTATAAAAGGAGGCCACTCTCCAAGTAACAAGCAGATGCACAAAAACAGTTATCAAGAGAAACATGAATAAGAGATAAATTTGGTATTCTGAAAGGGTAAGGGAGGCAGTGATGGCTAAAAAGAGGGCCTTTATAAGGTTAAAAGAAAAGCAGGGACATGATGCATGGGATAAGTACCAGGAGAACTCTAGAGAGGCCAAGAGGGCAATCGGAATCACAAAGGCTGACAAAGAGCTGCATATTGCAGAGGGGGTCAAGGAAGGGGAAAACATGTTTTTTTTAGATATGTAAGAGCAAAAATAAAGATGGCTGATGACATTGTCAGGCTAATGGAGGGGCAGGGTAATCGTGGAGGATGGGCAGAAAGCAACTGTTCTATGCAACTACCTCTGCTCAGCACTAGAGTGAATAGCAGGCCCTTGCCCGAGAGCAACATAAAGGCAGCTGATAGATGTGTCCCAAAAATAAAACTGCAGAAATTTACTGGTGAAAGGGTCAAAAAGGGGCTAGCAGCCCTGAAGGTAAACAAGGCCCTGAGGCCAGATGAAATGCATCCAAGGGTGCTAAAGCAATTAGCAGTGGTGTTAGCCGAACCCTTGGCAGGGTTATTCAATGGCACTGTGCAGCAAAAGATGGCTCCCTGGGATTGGAGGATGGCAGACATGATTCTGCTGCACAATGGAGGTGAAAAGGAGCAGCCGGGAAACTCTAGACCCATTAGACTTACCTCTGTGGTAGGGAAATTGATGGAGACACTAGTCAAAGAAGCTCTAGTGGAATACCTGGAGAAAAACAGACTACAGGATAGTAAGCAGCAGGATTCATGACAGGGAGGACTTAGCAGAAGAACCTGATGGTAGTTTTTGACTGGGCAACCAAGGTAGTTGACAAGGGCCATGCTGCAGATTTACTCCAACTTCAGCAAGACATTTGACTTGGTGCCTCATCAAAGGCTATTGAAGAAGATGAGGGATCTGGGAACAGCTAAGGAAGTATTAAGGTGGGTAGGGAGTTGAATGGAGTGGAGGCAGCAAAGAGTTGTAGTGAATGGTGTCAGATCAGAGGAAAGAGAGGTCGCTGGCAGAGTACCACAGGGATTTATTCTGGGCCCAGTCCTCTTCATTATGTTCATCAACAACATGGGAGAGGGATTCCAGGGCAGGTTATATCTATTTGCAGATAACACTAAACTCTGTGTTAGGTACGACAATGTGGAATGATAAGGGGGTTGCAGAGAGACCTGCAAAAGGTGGAAAATTTGTCAAAATTCAATGTCCAGATCTGTAAAGTTATGCAATTAGGGTACACAAAACACAGAAGAGAGTATTGGGGTGGGGTGGGTGGGTAAGTTGGATCTCAGGGAGATCTGCCAGACCAACCTGATAGAATACTATGACTGGGTGACAATGGAACTGGACAAGGGCCATGCAGTGGGTGTCCTATATTTGGATTTTAGCAAAGCCTTTGATTTGGTCCCTCATGGGCGACTGGGGCAAAGCTGAAACATGTAGGGGTGGGGGCTAAGATGGTTGGCTGGATCTGGAATTGGCTTGGGGATAGACTGCAATTGGTTGTGGTGGGATAGAACTCTCATCTGCAAAGCCAGTGACCAGTGGTGTGCCGCAAGGCTCTGTGCTGGGGCTGGAGTTGTTTGGACTGTTCATATCAGATATAGCACACGGGGTCAAGAGCAGGATCTGTCTGTTTGTGGACGACACCAAGATGGGAGCTGTAGTGGATGACATAGAGGGGTGGTAGAGGCTACAGGGTAACCTAATCAGGCTTGAGGAGTGGTCAGCAAGATGGCAATTGGGTTTTAATGCAAAGAAGTGCAAAGTTATGCCCTTCAGGGTAAGAAACCAGAGGAGGGAATATTGGCTGGGTGGGGTGTGGTAACGGGGAGCATGATTAACTCTGCTCAATGTAGGAGGGTGGTGGCTAGGGCCAATAGAATGCTGTGGTGTATCACTCAGGGATTCTTGTCCAGGCACAAGGAGGTGATCCTGCCCCTGTACAGGTCCTTGGTCAGGCTGCAGTTGGAGTACTGCATGCAATATTGGCATTCATACCTGAGAAAGGATATCAAGCTGCTCAGGATGGTGCAGTGCAGGGTGATGAAAATGATACAGGAGATAGAAGGCAGAACCCATGAAGAAAGGCTGAGTCACTTGAGTTTGTTTACCCTGGAAGAGAGAAGGGACAGGGGGACATGTTGAGACTTTCAAATACTTGAGGGGGATCAACAAATCTGGCACAGAGGGGCTGTTTAAGCAGAGGAAGGGAAGGGTAGGGACATGAGGGGGCATCGGCTGAGACTGGAGGGAGGCAGGTTCAGGAGGGAGAGATGAGAAGGCATTATTTCACTGAGAGGGTTGTGTCAAAATGGAGTGCTCTGCCAGGGAAGGTGATGGCATACAGGATGGTGGGGAGTTTCAAAAGGGCATGGGACAGGGCAGGAGGGGGCTGGGTAAAGGACACTGAGCAGTTCTAGGAGGTAAGTGAGGGTGGTGGGGGGTGGGCAGCTGCAATATGGGGTGCTAGCTGCACATATAAGCAGACTCGATAGACCATAAGGCCTGTTTCTGCTGATAAGTTTTGTACGTTTGTATGTTCGATAAACATCAGAGGGAAAGGACCTAGGAGTCATCATCAGTGACTCCTTTAAATGAACCAGCCAATGTAACAAAGCCTTCAGCAAGGCTAACAGGATGCTGGGGTGCATCAGGAGAGGGTTTGAAAGTAGAAGGCAGGAAGTACTGTCACCAATGCATACGTTGCTGGAGAGGCCACACCTGGTGTACTGTGCCCAGTGCTGGGGTCCTCACCTAAAAAAGGACAGGGACAGGCTAGAGAAAGTACAGTGTAGGATGACAAAGATGATTCAGGGCCATTAGGGCAGAACCTATGAGGATCGGCTAAAGGTACTGAATGCGTGTTCACTCAAAGCCAGAAGAGAAAGGGAGGGATATGATAGAGACCTTCAGGTTCCTGAAAGGAATTAATAAGGTGGACTGTGAGGAGCTATTTACCAGGAACAGAGAAGACAGGACAAGGGGTCACGAGTGGAGGTTAACTGGTGAGGTTGAAAAAGTCTGTGAGGAAGTATTATTTCACAGAAACGGTGGTTGAGCCATGGAATGGTCTGCTGGCAGAGGTGGTGTGTGCCAAAACCATAAATGGCTTTAAACATGGCTGGGATAGAGTGAAGGGGATTCTGGCTACTCAGCAGGAAGTGGAGGTGGAAACATGGATGACAAAAGGGAGAATACTATAAGCCAAGACTGCACAAAGACAATAAATCCTAGGGTATGAGAGGATAATATGGGCAGACAGGATGGACCATCAGCTTTTCATTCCATCATTGTCTGTGTTTCTATGTGTGTACTTTGTTTATCCCCTGCAGACGCCAAATATTAGTTCAATCATGATCCCTCCTCTGCCTCCCAGTTTCTAGTGAGCACATTTTAAGGACTATCAGCCTTTCCTTGTAGGATCTACCCAGTTATCTTGGTGGCCCTCCTCTGGACCAAATCCATGTATCCCTGTCCTTCATTGGGTGAGGAAGCTAGAACTGCATGCATTACTCTATGTGGGGTCTCTCCAGGGATCTATGCAGGGTCAGTATTACCTTCTTGTGCCTACTGCTGATCCTCCTGCTTGTGCATGCATATCAACATTCTATTAGTCTTGCCTATTACCTTATTACATTGAGCAGATTGCTATTGATTTAGAACCCTTTTATTGATTCATTTAAATCAATCAATCAATCAATCATCTTTATTTTACCAGGCGAGACACCATTGAGACAAGCTCATTTACAAGGTGGACCTGGGACAGTCAGCAAGGCAATACATGTAATACAAGTGCTTATAAATATCAGATATAAACATATTAGAAAAGAAAAGATATACACAATTACAGTGATCATTGGCAAACACAAATAGAGTAACAATAGATAAGTATAATTTTCATTGACATTGACAATATTGATTCATTTATTTATTTGTTATTGCGATTTTCAATTCCAAATTTCCAATGCATTGAATAATGGTCCATATAAACATGTTCATCACTTCAAGTTGACACAGCGGTGCAGCAGTAGCGCTACTGCTTGTGATGCCAGTGACCTGGGGTCAGGAGTGAGCTCGGGTTGCTGGAGAGCAGGCCGGTGGAGGAGGACTGAGCACCTGGTGGGGCTGCTCTCCTTCTTTGAGGAGGGTGGACTGCGGGTCTCGCTGCTTTACCGCCATCTGAGTGACCATGGGTGGTGGTGCAGTGGGGCTGCAGAGTGATCAGGAGGGGCGAATGCTGGCCGGGATCCAGAGTGGCAGCACGGCTATACTTGACCCACCACCTTGGTTCCTCTCATGTGCTGGCGCCCTCGGGGCAGGGACCATAAATCAGGACAAAAAACCACATTGGCCGCCAGTAGAAGGAACCCGACTGCCCCAGACTTCTTAACCAGGCTGCTTGGGGAGTCCGATTGGACTGCCCAACGCATATTAATGGACTGGGAAGGGATGACCTGCGACCCCCTCCCTCCCTGCCAGGGGGGAGCGTATCCAGAGCAGGATGGGGATAGGTCCAGTGGTGCCTCCGGGAGTTACTTGCAGTGAAGCTAGGAGATGCTCAGTCTAGGATCCTGGAAGAATGGGGGTTGAAGCAGAGAGAAGGGGGCATAGAAAGAATAATAAAAAACAAAAACATGTTCATCACTTCAAGGAGTCCCTAACATTAGTGGAGGCCTTGAATATGTCATATAGCTTTTCTACCCTCAGAGGTGGATGTGGCACCTTAGAGAAGAGTCAGACATAGGTGATTGCTGTTGAGGACTGCATGCTACTGTTGGACAGCTGGCTGGAGGAAGGTGCTGCTTGGTGTTTACACTGATACTGCAGACCACTGGAGAGACTGCATTCTTGCTGAGAGCTGCTACCACTACAAGAGGTACACAAAAGGAACAAATAACTGTGTGTTAGTCTCAGCTCATAGTGTAATATTGTAACTATATCACGGACATCTCCCTGGGCCACCGTTTTCTGTGCTCATGCCTCTGTTGTGATTTAGCAGAGTATGTGTGTATGTATGTCACAGGCTCTCCTTGGCAGCTGAGCTGGGACAGCCTTGGAAGAGAGACAGCTGAGGTGGAACCCTAAAGAGAGATGATGGAGGTTGATGAGAGATGGTGGAGGTTGATGAGAGATGGTGGAGGTTGATGAAAGATTGTGGAGGTGGATGAGGAGACTTAGTGAAGAGCCAGACACAGGTAGGAGCTGTTGAATACCACATGCTGCTGTGAGACAACTGACTGGAAGAGGGTACTACTTGATGTTTACCCTTTTACTGTTGGCTGCTGGAGAGATTGTCTTGTGGCTGAGAGTTGCTGCCAAGATGAGAAGGTGACAAAGGAAACATAGTGCCATGTTTTAGTCACAGGTTATAGTATAATATTGTGACCCTGGTACAGGGGCCCCTGGGCTACTATTCCTTGTGCTCTTGCTTCTGTTGTGATTTGTCAGAGTCACTCTGTATATGTCACAGGCTCTCCTTGGCAGCTGAGTTGGAATGGCCCTAAAGAGGGACGGTGGAGGTACATTTGATGAACACAGCTCTGATGGTATTGTTTGGTGATGGAATGTGCCAGTAGAGGGAAAATGGAGAAAACAGAAAAAATAAATACGTTTTTAATAGTAATATACAATGTACCATTAACTCTGAGCCTGGCTGGTATGCCACTGAAACACAACAGCTCTGAGTTAGGATGCTTGTTGTTGGGCTGTCAAAGAGGTTTTAATGTTAGAAAACCCTCACACCTTTGCAGAAGAAGATGGGCTGCCGGCAAAGAGAAAGTGTGGAGAAGGAGCTGAAGAATACACAAATGTATCTGTAGACATCTGCTGGTGGCAAAGGTGGAGGAGGAAGAAGGAAACAAATGTCTGAGACTTTATTCAGCTGTACCTCTGTGAAATGGAGTGGCTATAAGAACAATCTGCTGAAGACTCAAACTATACAAGATTCCAAACATGCAACCTATAAGGTAATAATAAGAGAGAGGACACGGGAAGCACAACAAAGTTGGATACGCTGGGTAAACTTTTAATTATATTGCTAAAAATAATTCTTTAACTAACATTGTACCACAGGAGTGACAGCTGAATTTAAAGGACATATATTGCACGGATTGTAGTTGCTGTGATGAAAAAGAAGGTTGTATTCTCTTTTCATGTACTATCATTCATGGATAATAGAATGTATGACATCATCCACGTTGGTATTTTCTGACATTTGTTTACTTTTACTTTAAGTGCAGAACATTTTCAAGGTTAGTGTGATCTGAAACAGTTCACATGATACAACCAATTTCACATTAATATACATGGCTATACTGTGTCTGTAACTGAATTATTTAAAAAAATGAAAGCGTATCATAGTCAGACATGATACTTTTTCACCATGCATACACTCAGTGATGCACAACACTGAACAGACATACATGATTTTAGAGGAAAAAAACAAACATTAATATTTAATAAGCTGTATTCTCATGCTAAATAACAATCATTGTTAGCAGTTTGTTGTACTAACACCAAAGAGAGGATATAATGTTATAGCAATATAACCACTTTCTGAGTCTAACGAAAGTTCTATACAAAATACAGCAGAAGACAGTAGAGAGAGACTATACTACCATACCAATGAGACTCTGAGAATATTGTTGTAGTTAACTTTAATAAATTGTGTAAAACAAGAACAAGAGAAACTAGCTGCCACCAAACAAAAACGAGGTCTGGGAGTCATCATATCGGAGGATTTAAAGGTTGTTAGACAATGCAAAAAGGAGGTACTGAAGGCTAGTGGTATGCTGGGTTGCATTGGTAGAGGAATCATGAGCCAAAGAAGGGAGGCGATGCTGCCACTGTACAGGTCACTTGTTTGGCCACACCTGGAATACTGTGTCCAGTTCTGGAGGCCGCACCTCAGGAGGGACATCGACAGGTTGGAGACAGTACAGAGAAAGGTGACAAAAAATGACACAGGAACTGCATCAGATGACATATGAGGAAAGACTGAAGGAACTAAAGTTGTTCTCCCTGGAGAAGAGGAGAGAAAGGGTAGACATGATCAAGACCTTTAAATACATTAAAGGCATAAACAAGGTATGGGTGCAGGACCTCTTTCAGAAAAAAAGACTATAGTAGAAAAAGGGGACATTACATGAGACTGAAGGGAAGGAGATTCAGGGATAATGGGAGGAAGTTCTGTTTTACTGAGAGGGTTTTGGATGCCTGGAATGGTCTTCCCCCTGTGGTTGTGGGGGCTAAAACAGTTATGGAATTCAAAAATGCATGGGATAGGCACAGAGGCTTCACCATGCAGGAAGTCAAATAAGGATTGGGGGTTAAATGTAAGAAGTATGGGCAGACTAGATGGATCTTGCTGGCCCCATCTGCTGTAACATTCTATGTTTAAGACTTTCTGTAATATATGAGAGAAACAAAAAACAGCACCATGGAGTAGAAAAAATAACTTTGAGTGAAATCTGGATCCTATAGTACAGCATAATGAGTTGACACAATGAATGCACAATATTCTACTACCTTCTTTCAATGAGAAAGGCAGTATAACAGTGCAATTGACATATACTATAACAACAATAGACAAACAATGAATTACATAAGTACAGTGTCATAAGTTATTTTGAAGTTTTTAATTTTACAAGGTTTTAGTTTTTTTATCAATGTCAAAAATATTGAGAACTTCAAGTGAAAATATTAATTCTTCAAGGTACAGGCATATGACTCAAACAGTAATGGTTTGAGAAAGAAAACTAATACACATACATACATGAATTTAAAGTGGTATATGGTCAAGGTTAGACCTGGTGATGAACTGATAGGTGATAGTTACCACATATCACATAAGATATAATGAAGCGATGTGTGCAGTATCAACACAGTCTTGATATGGGTGGGATCTGATGCCATATTACATGGTGAATGAATAATTAGGGAGACGGACAGAACAAGTGGACAAATGTCCAAGAAAAAGGATAGACAATGCAGTACAGGATATGAATGGTACAAGTCTGAGGATGAGACTTTGGAGTTCAGCAGTCTGGTGCCACATCATACTAGTACTAACCTGTCTTATTCTTTCATCATCCCATCTGGTGTCTGGACCAGGGCCCTTTCTCTGCACTACTGTGCTATCAAATGCCAGGTTCAGAAGTTTTGATGGGTTTTGTCTGAAGTTTTGAACATTCATATATTTCCAAGTTACCTACACATAGTTGTGAGCTGCTTTTACGATCTCCCCGCTGCACTGAAGACACGCTTTGACGGGATGCTTCAGTGTGGGTATGTTAGATAATATTCAGCTAGTCTACCCAGGTCAGGCTACACAAACATTCTATTGTGCCAGTAAGTCTGTAGTACAACTCGATAACATAGCAGGGTCTACAGACTATTCATCCACCTGCCTAGTAATACCAATATTCACCAAATCAGAAGCTAATGACAACTTTGTGGTATGTTAATGAGATTCATTATAGACATGCACTCCAGTAATGATGTTCCTGGTTTGTGCTCCTCCAGCCCTTTTCACTTTGTGACTCCTTGTCAACATGTCATGTGGTTGGTCTCACTTGGCCCCATCAGGGTTGTGCTTTGCAAACTCCAGCAACTTTTCTTGCAAAACATCCCTCCAAATGTCACTACTGGGGGATGCTGGCTGTCTGATTCTTAAACTGAGCATCCATTATAGAGGAAAGAATATATTGGTCCTCCTGAAACATCTGATTCAGATGCTTGTTCTCAGGCAACAACTTTAGCAGGGACCTAGTAAGTACCTTGGCTTCATCAGGTGCCCTCGGATTACATCCATACTGGCTACTTTTTTACTATAAAAATTTACTTATAGCCTTACCTGGGACAGTATCGTGCTCAAGCATGATCTGGTGGAACTCAACTATCAGATCACCACCACAAATGACTTCAGAATTACCAGAAAACCACCCGCCCAGGCCCAGTTACTGTATGATATCATTATGTCAGCATCACCAATCTTGTTTTGTAAGAGGTATTCATGAATGGCAAGTTTCTGTTTCTGAAAATGCTGGAGCATGGGATATGTTGAGTTCTACTGGGACCCTCAGTTCTGAATCAAAGTGTGCCTCAACAGATTCTTTCCCTTCTGGAAATGGCTCAACTCTTTTTGGGTCTTAACAGAGTGAGAGACGTAAGTGCATATTTTCTTCTCTGTTCTGATGGCATCTTCAGTTGCCATGTTTGTGCTTGTGACTTTACACAAGACTAAGTGTAGGCAGTGAGCAAGGCAAGAAATGTGCATGTAACATCCATCTTCAATGACGGTCATGATGTTGGCAGCATTGTTTATAATAATTAGCAGAGGTTCAAGACCATCTCTGGTCAAGCACATTTCAAACACTTCCTCAGGTTCACTAAGTAACTTTTCCCAGGTCTGTGAGTTCTCAAACCTAGATACACCGATAGCTGCCTGGCATCTGTATAACATTAACCCAGCACATGCAGAACTACTGTTAGGTTTATCTTAGAGGCACACCCAGTGCACGATTAATGATATGTAATATATGGATTTCCAAAATAATACTATCGAAAACGATCCAAAAAATTCCTTGTAATACATCTCACAGCACTCTGCAGACTCAATAATACCACCTTCACTCTCAATAATACATCGTTCCAGCGAGCGATAGTATTATCACTACAACAACACAAGCATAGCGCCCTTCAACTCTCGCACCCACCACGTTGTTCACCTTAATCACCTCACAGCTCTAATAGTTTAAAAAGGATCATGAAAGTAACGCCGCCTGTTTCACGATACTCTGGCAGTAAAACCTCAGTTCATTTTTCTTTGCTGCAATCATTGGCTATCTATTTAAAAAAAAATTATGTTTTTCATGTTTCACAACGAACTTTTACGGCGTTTGCTAATTCTTCTGTCAACTTCCTGATTCAGCTTTCAAGCCGCCATGGAGGAAAACTAGATCCTTCCTTCATCCATATATTACAAAAATAACAAATGTGTTGAGTGTGTATTACTGTCGAAATTTCATATCTCGAGTTTTGGGACATAGAAACCTCTAGCTTCGCCCCTGGTTTATCTATGTTCCCAGAAACTCCCGATGAAATTACAGCCTTGTAATACACACTAACCCATCTATTATTCTATTTATAATCAAGAACTAGACCACTCAAGCACATGTCTGTTGTAGTATGCATGTCTGGGATAGAAGATTCCATCAGGCTACTACAAACCTCTTCATACATCTTCTGATATAGTTATGGTCCCACAACATGAGTAAAAAAAAATACCTCGAAGCACAGTGTAAACAGATTCCACCATATGCATCAACCAGTGGGAATCGGGACTATGGGCAAAGGAGAATGGCAGTATGTTTTGCACAGTTGCTCCACAACTGCCTGATTAATCTCTTTCACCTTTTCATGATTATGGGCAAATTTTGATAGTGACATCAGGAGCACCAGTTCAGTCTCTACTACTGGAACCAATGGTGTTATGAATATTTGACTTTTATGCATCTGACTAGCCTGCTGTGACTCACTCTAATGCCACTGGACATAGTAGCCAACTCATGATAATGATGATGAGTATGCAGGTAGATGCGCAGATTGGAAGTATTTTTTATTTAGTTTTTGATGACTGGGTAGGTGCACTAGCCATAGCAATGACTATTTTCAGGCATGACCCAGGAGGGTGCAAAACAGAAACAATCAGATAACAGGTTACACTATACAATCGTAGGAATACAAAAACAGACCAGAGTCAAATAACAGGCTTAGTAAAAATATGTAAACAGGGAAGAATAAAATAAGAGTAAAGGAAGTAAAAATTACAAGAAAGCAAAATGACAATTAGGTCCGGTCACAAGTGCTAACATTACCATAGAATCCAGGAGGATTAAAACTAGGTGACAGAGACATTATGGTAGTCAGTACAGGATAAGGCAGGAGAAGTAAAGTTGAAATGGAGAAATAGGAATTGAAAGAGGAGTGTTGGATAATATAGGAGGATGGGGACTTAGTGAGAGATAAAAGTCCCTAGGTAATAAAAGTTAATAAACAGGTGATAAGAAGAAAGAACTATACTTTTGATGGATCATTAAACTAAGAAGTGGTATAAGTGCAGGAAAAACATAGTGGAGGAGACGAAGGCTAGGGTGGTTTGAAACAGGAGCAACGGCAGGAGTCAACAAGATAGTGTTGAAGCAATTTTTTAAAGGAGGCATGGGATGATGCTGAGTGAGTACTTAGGGAGAGGGAGTTCCAGAAAAGGGGGGCACAACAGGCAACAGTATTAGCACCTTTGGACATTCTGTATCTGGGAATGTGGACTGGGGCATTATCAGCAGAGCGAAGACCATAGCTGGATGAGTGGTTTAGGAATAGTCCTGCCAGTGGCCTGGGAATTTGGGATCTGATAACATTATTAGTGAGCGATCCATCAGCATAAGATCTAGATGTAGAAGGGGAAAGCCAGCCAAGATCTGAGTAGAGGAGGCAATGGTATCAATAACTAATAGATGCCCCCTGCTTATTTTTATGAGGCATAACATGCTCCTTGTGAACTCCAAGTCGCAAACCTTGAAATAAGTCCATATACCTTACCCCTTCATTTCTTTTGCTGGAATTTGTTCTTGGGAACCAGAACAACCACCCTCACCATTATATTCACCACCACCAGGTTATTCTCTGAGAAAAGGCTCTGGGACAGCAGAACCATCTTTCCTCTTGGTGGCAGTTGACTTACCTTTGGGAGTCTTTTTTTCACACAGCTTCACCTTAAAGTAGTTGAAGACTTCTTAGCCCCAATTTATTTCTGACAATTCTGAAACCTGGTGTAATGATAACCACGACTGGGAGATGGCCATACCTGGCTACAACATATTCAGAAGAGACAGAGCAGGCAGGAAGGGAGAAGGAGTGGCACTGTATGTGAAAAATGACATAAGGGCCACAGAGATCCAGGAGGAACAGCATAGGGGAGAAATACTGTGGGTTAAGCTGGAAAGGAAAATGGGGACAGCCATCCGCACAGGTGTGGTCTATAGACCACCAGCCCGGAGGAAGAAACAGATAGGAGTTGATGCTAGCCATCCAAAGGATGGCAGACAAGGGTGAGGTAGTACTGGTTGGAGACTTCAATATTCCAGACGTGGACTGGAGCATCCCAGCAGCAGCATCAACTAGGAGCAGATTTATCCTGGATCCCTTCAGGGTGCCTTCCTCAAGCAACTGGTCATGGAACCAACTTGGCAGAAGGCAATACTGGACCTTGTGCTCACAAACAGGGACAGTGTGATGGGGGTAACAGTGGGGGAGTACCTGGGGAACAGTGACCACCAGTCATTGTGGTTTGAAATCATGAAAGAGCAGAACCAAACCACACAAAACACGTATCCAGGATTTTAGGGGGCAGACTTTGGGAAAATGGGAGACACTTGAAAGAGGCATTAGGGAATGGGACAGGAATCAGGGCTGAGGAACAGTGGGCAGTATTTAAAATGGGGATTACAAGAACAACAGAATTATGCATTAAGCAGGTTAGCAAGAGGAAAAGGAAGAGGAGGAGACCATTATGGTTTACCAGAGAGTAGCAAAGAAAGTGAAAGACAAAAAGATTCATTCATGGCAATACAAAAGACACAGGCAGAAGGGGATAGGGAGAAGTACCAGGAGAAGCAAAGGAGGCAGGGAGATAGTGTAAGGAAGCCAAAGCTCAGACAGAAGAACACATTGCAAAATCAGTGGTTAAGGGGACAAAACCTTTTACAGGTACATAAGTGAAAAAAGAAAGACAAAGGAGCAATAGTGAGACTGAAGGGGAGGATGGGGCCGCGTGGAGGATGACAACAGTAAAGCTGACATATTGAACAGGTATTTCTGCCAGTCTTTACTGAGGAAGAGGAGGTAATGGATCTGAAGGGAGTACAAGGGGTGAGAATGGTGCAGAAATGGACACAAGTCCCTTTACACGAGAAAGGGTGCTGAAGGAACTGGAAGTAATAAGAGTTGATAAAGCAATGGGGCCAGATGTGGTGCACCCCAGGGTCCTTAAAGAACTAAGAGAGGTGGTGGCTGAACCTCTGGCTATCCTGTTTAGCCAATCACTGGAAACAGGGGAGGTACCCAAAGACTGGAGGACAGCAGGTATAGTCCCCTTATACAAAAGTGGGAACAAAGAGGAAGCAGGGAACTACAGACCAGTCAGCCTCACCTCGGTAGTGGGGAAGATCATGGAAGCACTACTGAAGGAGAGATTGGTGGAACATCTGGTTGTCAGTGGACTACAGGACCCAAAGCAGCATGGTTTCACCAGGGGGAGGTCATGTCAGACCAACTTCGTTGAATTTTTTGACTGGGTGACTCAGGAGGTGAATCAGGGGAGGGCAGTGGACATGGCCTATCTGGACTTCAGCAAGGCCTTTGAGACTGTGCCACATAGAAGACTATTACAGAAACTGGGGAATATGGGTGTGGGCAGGACAGTAGTGTGGTGGGTAGGTAACTGGCTGGGTGGCAGGACACAGAGGGGGGTGGTACATGGCTGTCACTCCACAGAGGGAAGAATGACCAGTGGGGTACCACAGGGATCAGTGCTGGGACCAGTCCTATTCAACATCTTCATCAGTGACATTGCGCAGGACCTAGAAGACAGAATTTCACTGTTCGCTGATGACACAAAGCTCTGTAACAGGGTAGACACACCAGAGGGTATAGGCAGAATGAGAAGGGACCTGCAGAAACTTAAAGAATGGTCAGGGGTTTGGCAGTTGAAATTCAATGCAAAGAAGTACAAGATAATGCATATGGGGCACAAAAACCCTGGCACAATATATCAGTTGAGGGGTGAGGATCTAGCATGCACCAAGCAGGAAAGGGATCTTGGGGTTATCATCTCTGATGTCCTCAAGGTAGGGAAACAGTGTGACAAGGCAGCAGGTAAAGCAAATAGGATGCTGGGATGTATAGGCAGGGGCATCACCAGCAGGAAAGGGAGGTCATAATTCCACTATACAAGACACTAGTGAGGCCCCACCTGGAGTACAGTGTACAGTTCTGGAGACCATACCTACATAAAGGACATAGACAGGGTAGAGAAGGTTCAGAGGAGGGCAACAAAGATGGTGCATGGATTGCATCACAAGTTCTATGAAGACAGGTTGAAGGAACTGAACATGTACTCCCTGGAGGAGAGGAGGGAGAGAGGGGATATGATAGAGACATACAAGTATCTTACAAGGAGGAACAGGGTGCAGGGATACACTATTTTTAAGCGAAAAAGATTTTCCAGGACTAGAGGGCATGGGATGAAGTTGGAGGGAGGATGATTCAGAGGAAGCGTGAGGAAGAATTTCTTCACAGAACGGGTGGTGGACAAGTGGAACACCCTGCCAGAGGAAGTGGTGGGGCTGAAACAATCACGGGATTTAAGAATGCATGGGATAGACAGAAAGGAATTCTGGAGGTCAGGGGTAAGGGGCAACAGACTTCTAGGAAAACATAAACTGAACTTAGAAGCTCAAATGGGCAGACTGGGTGGGCTATAGGCCCTTATCTGCCGACACTGTCTATGTATCTATGTATCTATGTAACCAGATCCAACAGTATATTATTCCTCCTTAATCTGCTTTTCTTCATCATCAGAAAAATTGGGGTGGGTGCATAATTGGTATCTGCATTGCTGAATGATGGCTCATGAGAACCAAGATCTTCTTTCACTTCTCAGAACTAACACTGGATGAACTGTGTCATCTCTGGGTGTAAAAATATGCACCGATATTACATCCTTATTTTTCTCCACGCTCTTATGAATGGCATACTGTACATGCCAGATGACACGTAACTAGTCCGTGTCATGATGGCAATTTTCCTTTTATTTTTTTTTTTTACAAGAAATTCCTCCCTTTCTTCTCCTGTATCAGGAACTGACTTACTAGATGAAGCAACAGAACTTTCTTGCCTCTCTGTCTCCTCCCCACTTTTACCACTAGCACCACTACTCATCTTAACCACTTTCAGGTGCTGTTGCTTCATGGGAGTTTTCTTCATCATCAATATTTTCCTAGTGACATCAGACCCCCCCCCCGCACCTGCATCACTACTGATCTGCCCTCCTCCATGCTAGCCTTGAGCATGACCCAGCATAACACCTTGCTCCTCACCAGCCTGAGACCCCACCCAAGAAGTAAACTCAGCATAACTATGCTTACTGGCCCCACCAGAACCATCACCAGACACATTAGACATTTTGAGAAAAGGGCAGTATTTAACACTACAAAATGCAACCAAGTAGTAAAGATAATATTTAAACAGCAGAGCCCCACTGATTCTTTTTATGTTCAAATTATTAAATCAGATCTCTCACAGTTAGCTCAGCTGTAAAGATTACAGTGGGACTGTGTGAAAGTCTGCAGCCACAGGAAAGGAGATGGTGTCCTACATGATAGAAGAGACATTACACAATGTGAGAGAGAGAGAGAGGAGAGAGGGGAGAGAGAGAGAGAAAGACAGAGAGAGAGAAAGACAGAGAGAGAGAGAGAGAGAGAGAATTATTAAGGAAAGATCACTGATTGAGTAAAACAAACTCTGGTCAGAGCCAATGCAGCTGTTAATACATTAGCCTGATACAAGATATAGAATAATGTGTAGCTTAGTTCTAATTTACTTGTTGTATCATTTAGATGTAAAAATCCTACATTTTACTGGACCACAGAGGAAAAAGTACGCAGCTACCCTCCTGGAACTACTTGAAATTGGGGGGGGGGGGGTCAATCTACTAGCATGTAATGATATAGATACCTATGCAGTGTATAGCATTGCACAACAGCTGGCATCAGCACCCTGCTGATTTCCTCCCATTGGAGGGTTTACAATAGCAGTGTTTACCTTTTCCAGTTTTGGCCATGCCCAGTGGGCTACTAACCTCCATCAAGGTTCTTTTCTAAGAGGTCCAGACGTAACTTCAATCAGTCTTCCTACCTTGATGAGCTAAAATATTAGCTGCCCTGGCAGGACTTTTACCTAGCTAATTCAGTCAACTTGGCTTATGATATCTTCTCTCAAATTGTGTCTGAGGCACTAAATAAGTATGCCCCTATTGTAAATGTCAAGGTAAGGAGTAGAGCCTGTCGTTGGTTCTCCCCCAGAACTTAAAGCAGCACTGTTGGACAGGGACAAGTTCTGGAAAAAAGCACATACAGCTAAGGCCCATATGGGCTGGTGCCACTTTAGGAAAGCTAGGAACTCATGTACCAAGTTGATAAGAAAAGCTAAGGCCTCTTTTTACCGCTTGGAGTTGGACTCTGCCACCAGGAGCTCTTCTAAATTTTGGAAGTCTATTAAGGACATGTCGTGCCATACACCGGGGAACTCCCTGCCTGCAAAGATCACCTCGGGCAGTGCCACCTTCTGTGACAAAATAGAAATCCTGGATGCATTTAACAACCACTTTGCCACTGCAGGGCTAGCATTTGACAACTGCCCCGCATGTTCCTTAAGCTCCCAGTTGGGTTCACAAAACCCTGAACCTCTTCTTACCAACTCAGTCTTTTCCCTCCAGCCTACCTTGTTGAAAGAGGTCGAAGAACTCCTATTACAGTTGGATACCAAAAAAAACATGGGTACTGACTCTCTTGACCCCTACTTTCAAAAGATTGCCTACTATGTTTTAGCTGTACCAATCACCCATCTATTCAATCTCTCACTGTATCATGGTACCCTCCCACCTTTCTGGAAAATAGCTCATGTAATTCCCCTATTTAAATCAGGGGACTCCTGTGATCTTAACAACTACAGGCCGATTTCTCTGCTCCCTATCCTGTCCAAATTGTTGGAAAAAATTGTAAACAAGCAGTTGAGAACCTATGTAGAAACTATGAACCTACTAAACTCAATGCAATCTGGCTTCCGAACACAGCACAGCATTGCACTATTACGGCACTAGCTAAAGTGACCAACGATTGGCAGCAAGATCTAGAGCATAGGAACTTTGTCTGTGCAGTGTTCCTAGACTTAAGCAAGGCCTTCGACACAGTCAACCATCGCCTGCTCCTCTCCTCCCTGAAGGCTATAGGCCTGGATCCACTATCCTTGCAGTGGTTTGCTGACTACCTGTCTGACCGATGCAAGCAGGTTAAGACAGAAGGTGAACTTTCTCCCCTTAAACCCCTACAAAGAGGGGTCCCCCAGGGATCGATTCTTGGTCCCCTACTATTTGCAATTTACATAAACAACATCGACTCCAATATAACTAAGGCTAATATTAATTTATTTGCTGATGACACGGTACTTTATCTAAGTCACCTGTCTTCAGAAGCCGCCTGTGGTGACGTACAAGCCGAATTCAATCTACTTCAGAGCCAACTTCTAAACAAAAAGCTCCTACTAAACGCTACTAAATGCCCAAAAAATTAAGGCAGTGCTGTTTTCACCATTTCTTCATGCAGCAAACCCGGCCAGTGCTGGCATTATTCCTCAGATCACCACAATCCTGGGAGAAAACTTAGAATTTGTCAACAAATGTAAGTATTTGGGAGTGTGGCTCGTCCATAGACTCTCCTTCATGGACCATATCAAGAATCTGCTAAAAAAAAAAAAAACTGAGGCAGAGGCTTGGACTCTTTTTTAGGATTAATAACTTCCTTACTAGAGATGCCAAGTTGCGGCTGGTTTGGACAACGTTTCTCTCCTTGGTTGACTATGCAGACTTTCTGTATAGTCACTGCCATGCCTCTCATCTGGCTAAATGGGATACATTGTATCACAGGGCTCTGGGATTTATCACGGGCCTAACTTTTTCCACTCATCATTGTGCCCTTTATGCTGCCGTGGGGTGGCCTTCCCTTCAGTACAGGAGAGACAGAAATGCTGTACTCTGGATGTTCAGAGCGATTATCAATAAACTACCTCTACATATCTCTGATTGTCTTCTGCTATGCGAGTTAGGGAATTGTGCACTGAGAAGCTACTCCCTTATCTCTTTAAAGGTACCTAAGCTCAAAACACATTTTAGGAGAATGGCTAGAAGTCTTGCACTGCCATCTCTATGGAATAAAATACAAAAATCATTAAAGCTTAGTACTCCAGTCAGTGTATCCTCCTTCAAGTCACTATATGCCCATTCGGTTAAGGAAAATTGAGACTGCTTTCCCCGATCCTAATTTTTCACTGCACCTTCGGGGCTCCTCCATGGCGTCTGTCTTCTTTGCTATGCCTGGCATTGTGGCCTCTCCTTAACATTTCTTCTAGTACTCTCTCCACTTTTTGTTAACTAATTGTGTTCTTTATTACCCTGTCATGTGTACTCCCTGTGGTTTTTATCTCTCCCCCTTTTACCTTCAACTACCATGCCTCTACGCTATTTCCCCTCTGCCTGCCATACCCCCCTCCTTTCCCTGTTTACATTTATGAACACATTGTTAGTCTTGTCTCACAAGGCACTGTATGTAATATACCATTACCTAACTGTTGTCATTGTATAGATCACCCAATTACTGTTGTTGACACATTACTACACTATGAAGAATTTGTACTACTGTTTTCCATTTGTGACTCTGTTAACCTATTGTATTCAGTATTGTACAGTATTACTAGATGTTATGTTGTGACTGTTATAAATTATATATTCTGTGTCCCTGTGCTAACCAGGTCCATTTTGTAAATGAGCTATGCTCAATAGTGTTCACTGAATAAATAAAGATTTTGATTGATTGATTGATTGAACAAGAGGTATACTTTCTATGCTGGAAGTGGAAAGAATCCACTGCAAGAACCCATCACCTTTGATCTTGTTGTATCCCACATATCTGACCAGGGTCTGGATATATGGTTCTTCTTTATACAGTATGTTGTATTTTTATACTTTATTTAGTCAGTTTAAGTCTTTGTGGTGCACATTCTACATAGAAACAGTCCATCCTAATTTTACTCCTGGAACTGAGTCAGACTTGCAGTTTCACTCCTGGAACTGTGTTCCCCTGAGTTCACTACCATTTCCACTATTGTCTGCTTTAAGCATCACTAAACAGCCTTAAAAAATGTGACAGATGGATGGTATTAGGGTCTAGTGGTTAGATAACAGATCTGGGAATCTGCAAGTTCAGGTTCAAATCCCACTAGAGCCACTAAATCTTACCCTAAGCAAGCTGCAGTAGCTCTAAGTGTAAGAGCAAGATTAATGAGATATCAGGAATTAGTACTGTGTTTTGCAACTCATTAAATGGGGTTTTACTCTGTTTCTATAGTTTTTTAATATCTATTCTGATGTCAAGAGTGTAATTACTTGTATTATGGTCTTGAATTGGTGCAGATTCTTGATATGGGGTCTGACATGCTGTAGTCACAGTTCTAACTGACCCATCTTACAGTAGTTATGCAGTCACTGGTAGAACTTCTTAGTGATCGATGCTGCTTCACTAGGTAATAAGTTTTTTGTTGTGAGGGATTGCTAGAGGCAGCAGTGGAATAGCTCAAGTTTCTGTGTACATTGCCACTCTCTACATGCCTATGTGCATTGAAGCCATTATCAGCATAATGACTGCTTGTGCTTGTCTCATTCTCTACACCATTTGTCTGTTCTCTCTGTACATACTGTGGAGGTAAAACAAATACTTCTGCTGTGTCAGATCTACATTAGTTAATGATAGAATTGTTCTTAGTTGCTGGTACTTGCTGCTGCTATATTAAGTATTATGTGTAGTGGGCAACATTCTTCCAGCTGCAGAGGTGGCACAGAAAACAGAAAAAAAGGGCCACAATAATAGATTGATGAATAAAGTAGATCTGATTGGAGGAAGGGTGGGGGTAAGGGGATGCAGGCACAGAGAGACAGCGAACAACAGGGATCTCATGCATACCAATGAGGTGACAAGTGTCCACTGTGGAAGTAGAAGGTAATATATGTCAGTTCCTGTTCTCGTCTGCCCTGTTCCCTCTCTTCTTGTTAGCAATACATTACATAGCTCTTGCTACGCAGCTGCAAAACTAACACACACCTCTTGCTATGCAGCTGCAAAACACACACACACACACTCTCTGACCTGATCAATATTGAAGGACTGAATATAGAAAAAGCAAACAGCCCACTGCTACAAACGCCTGCAATGCTCTGATCTCTTCGAGGCAGCTGATGATACAGGTGCTCAGCTGAAATCTGCCAAAAACTTCAGCGTGGTGAGTGCCTAGTTAATTCTATTTCCTGTCACTTTTTGGTGTCTCAAAATGAGATTTCAGAATTGAGAATTCAGATCAGATTCTGATTACCCGAATTGCTGGAATTAGGATTTCTTAGCCATAAATCTGAAAATCCTAATTGTGAAAATCAGATCATAATCCAGTGATTCTGATTCTGAATCTGAACATCCAAGCAACCCAATTACTCAAGTCTTCCCCCCAGATACTTCTCCACAAGTGCACAGTATATACAATGTATGCTTAGGATCTTTGTCTCTCAGACTCCATCTCATCTTACTTTCTCCACCCCACCCAACCCGCTTTATTTATAATCTACTGTTGAGACCATAGTCATTTCTAAGCACCAGATTATGATGTCACAAACAGAAGAATTATTAGGACTTCAAGGAGCAAAAGAATGAGAGGAAGTCTTTTTTATTCATGATCTACTGTTGAGACCATAGTCATTTCTAAGCATCAGGTTATGATGTCATAAATGGAAGAATTATTATGACTTTAAGAAGCAAAAGAATGAGGTGAAGTCTTCAGGACAAAGAAAATGTGCTTATGCAAATGTCCATGTCTGCATTAATATAGAATGAGGGGACATAAATACTTTAAGCCATCTTTGCTCTTTTGATTTTGTTTCTTAAAAAGTTTGCCCATTGACCAAAAGCCTGACCCACAACCCAATCTAAAGCTGGGTGTTAGTTTTTTCAGCTGCACAAGCACGGATTTTTAGTATCGGCTTGGAGTAAAGGAACAGATCTGGGGAGAGAAGACGCCCTTCATAAGCCTCCACCTTGGTCACATTTTTGTACTGGCCAAACTCCTTTTCATCTGTTTTCTATCTTGCACCCCCATTTCCAGCATCTCAGCACTGTTGCTTATTTACCTCTGGCCAGAGGGGATTGGAAACGTCTGCCTTTGCAGAGAAGCTACAGGACAGCTCTTACCCTCCCTACCCAGAAGTTAAGCACCTCTTCTTAATGACATGCCAAATCTTCTGACTGCCCCCTGGAAGAACAATTGAATACGCTTGTCAATATGGGTTTCCCAACATGCATCCACATCTTCTAAGCAGAGGGGAATCAATACTTCAGTAGCTTCACTGAACACTTTGCAAGGTGCCTCAAGAAGGGCAGATAGAATACCTACCCATTTCATTAAGTGTGAGGAGGTGGGGCTGCAAGAATGATTTTTAGAGATACGCTACGTTTACAGTTTGGTTGCCGCATATGCCACATAAAATGCTCCTGTAGTCGGTGGCTGGTCGTCTGTTAGTTTTTTGGCATCTTGCTGGGTACAACTGACATGTTTGCAGAAACATGGTTGTGAAAACCGCCGCACTTGTGGAGGTCTGTTACTGTTTTTGGATGGGCTCATACTCAGCGTGCTCTGTGCTTTTTTCAAGCCTGAGAGAGATGCTCTGATTCTGAATAATGTGCGGTAATGTGAAGTGGATCCCAATGATTTGCTTAAAGAACTCGGTCAGCTCTCATAGGAACAGATCGTCGCAGTATGCCGAAGGAGGCTGAAAACTGTGGTTGCACATTGTGCTTACAGGCCTTTTCTAAGCCTTTAACAGGTATGCCATGGTTGCTGAGAGCTAGACTGTTCGAAATGTATTTATTTAAAGTTTGTGTTTATTGCACTTAGAGGAGTGCAATTTTTGTTTTGTACCACCAGTGTCTGCCATATTAATGGAGTTGGATTGAACAGAGGAGGAACTGTGGTCGATCCCGGTTGAATTCTGGAATTAGGATGGTACCTCAGATGATCTTAGAAACCTTGGACCACCACCTTCGACCACCAGATAAATAAAAACAGAAGTAAAACTCTGTATGGGACCCTTGATGGTCTTCTCGGTAAAAGATGCTTTTTAATGATTACTGGAGGATTGGCTTAAGGGGTATCCCCCCACCCCAGAAGGTACCGATTTGCCCTTTATTTTTAAGGTGATACGGATGGATCTGGGGTGAATTTCTCTGAAGTTGTACCTTCCTTGTTTCCCCCTTGGGTTTGAGCTCACATTAAATATTGTGAGAACCTATATGGAGGTGATTACTGAGTTGCAGGGAGGTAGGCAGTTTGAGTCCTTTTGAGCACTGCCAGAATGTCCTCCTGGGTTCTCTTACTGTGTGACTTTCTGGGAAAGTAAAGAAAGTAGTGATACAAAATTAATGGGTTCTCTGCTTCTAATAGACTCCTTAATTGTGAGAATGGTACAACACCCCTTGATTTCGAAATGCCATGGCCTTGAATTCATAATTTTCCTGGAGTGAATATTAAAAGCACTGTTTGTCTCTATTGATGAACTTTTTATTTTAAAAGTGGTGATGTGTTTTCTCCCATCTGTTCTGACTGATTTTATGCATTGAAAATGGGACTCCTGCTGGCCCGGTGGTACTGAGGGTTGAGGCACTGGATGCCACACCTCACTCCACACCGGTGACCCGGGTTCGGGAATGGACTCGGACTGCTGGGGGTTGGCTGGAGGGAGAAGGATCGAGTGCCCATCGGCCTGCTCTCCTTCTCCGGGGAGGGACGGGGAGTTAGCCTTGCCTCTCTACCGCCACCGCCTGGGGATCTCAGGAGGTGCCGGCATGGTCGGGGACAACAAAGGGGTTGATGCTGGCAGAGGACAGGAGTGGATGCACATCTCAGTGTGCGTCGGGCTCGTTGGTTCTCATTGCACACCAACGTCAAGGGAACTAGAAAGAGGAAAACCCCCCCAGATGATCCTGGTGACAATCCCCCACTCCGCTTCCATGATGCAGAGGGGCAGACTCCGCTGTGTACACACTCTTCCCTGATGTCCGAGGAAGGCAAGGGGGCCTTCCTTGCCCTGCCAGAGAGGTTGACCGGGGGCTTGAGGTAGAATTGAGGCAGCGTGCACTCTAGGGGCAGACCCCTCGGTGGGTTGGAAAGTGGATGCCTTTTAGATCTGAGAGATAGGAGGGTCTGGGGGCTATAGGAATACAAACAAATAGTTAAAAAAAAATGGGACTCTTGTTATTTTTTTATTTATTGAAATCTAGGATTACAAATACCTTTGAGCAGGAACTGCTCGTTTACAAAGGTTCCACGTTGAGGAAATGGAAGGTAAACACACATGCAAAAGTCAACATAATTATACATAGTTACACAATAAAAAGAAGCAAGAGGCTGAGGCTTAGTAATTACAGTACCTCAAAATGTGCCAGTGTTAAGTAGAATCACACAACATCCAAGGGCAACCTTAGAAATAAGCGCTGCTGGCGAGAGGGTAGGGAGGGTGCGGGTACGCAGGCAGGAAGGCCGTTGTCAGGAGGGTATGGGGTGATGGTAAGAGCACTCAAGGGAAGGGAGGGGAAGGATAATTGTCAGTAAGTGCCAGGGAGGGGGGTGAAGAAGAGGAGTGGGTGGAGGAGGGGGTGTTAGGAGACGATTAGTGTGGTGTATGGAATTAGGTCCTTCGGTCACTGATTCTAATAACACTGTAGAACGACACAGTCTTAGTTTACAATGTTTATGATAAACCTGTGTGTAATTTAGTCCAATATTGAAAGGGTCATAGTTTGTATTCATTTGGGCAATAATTTTGTAAGCCTCGTCTAAACTATTTTTATTTGAAGTTATTTTGGGCAAAAGGACTCCAGTTAACGGAACTGACTGTGGTGGCGATTGGTTTCACCCGACATAAATAATACCCTGAATTCCTTATAAATTCTTCTGTAAGTGATTCAAGTAAACATGAGATTATTATGGGGAAATGCTCCTTTAAAGGTGCTATTGTGCTGTATGTTTAAATATTTTAAATATGTGCTTTGTTCCATATCTAATGGACACCTGAACATTGGAGACTTTGATTCTAATGTCAGTTAATGACTCCTGAGTGATTACACCCTGAACTTCTGTTTCCAAGTAGATGCTTTTTCTGATGCAAACAATGCAATGCCTATAAAAATGTTTGTATGTTTTAACACTTAATGTTCTTTTTAAATTGTAATGGCTTATGCCGAACAATAAAATCTTGATTGATTGATTAAGTGTGCGGTTGTCAGGTGGGTATTGAACCAATATCTTTTAGATATACTCGGTGGCATTTTTAAATGGTTGTGTCCGTTTTTTGGATATAGTCATGTGACATCTGCCCAGATAGTCTGACCACTTCTGGGCATGATTGCCACAACTCACACCCTGAAAATGATGCACACATCATTGTTTCACCAGAAAGCGGGCAAACTCTCACTAATGTGTTGGGATGCTTGAAAATATGCTGTAGGCATTCCAACATCTTTGCTGGAACACAGCACACATCTGAAATACAGACAAGAGTGCTATGTTCTTATGTTTGAAGATCCCAGCCCTTGGGTTGTATCTGACCTTGCAGAACCTGAGGTTCAGGCACACTAAATGAGCTTACACTTTAAAATATCATGCTAAATAGTATCAGACCACACAAAGGACTCAATGTTGACTTCTAGGCTTCATTTAGCCAGCGTACACAGATGCAAAGCTCCTAGAGTATGAATTAACTAGTCAACAAAAGACTTTAATGCTTTTTTGTGACTTGCACACTAATTTTTCTTGCAGAGGTATTGATACCTTACTTTTATCCCATTACCTGAAATTGGGCTTAGCTTTCATTTTCCCTAAAGAGTACAAATAGGTCCCAAGAGAGACAGTCTAGGAAACCATTTCCTTGTAAAAGTTTTGATATGTTTGTTTGCTGCGTTTTGCTATCAGGGAGGTACTGAAATGGAATCTGGATTAAATTTATCCACAGTCCATTTAAAGTGAAACTGGGCTGAGAAGGGAAAGGTGAAAATATTAAAACAGGACTGAAAAGATGTGGACTCCAGCTGTATTATCTCAGTCAGTAATCTGAGACAGTATCTGCAGGGAGGGGGGCTAACATTGAGTCTTTAGAAAATAATTGAAAATATCTAAGGCATTAGAATGCTGAAGCTGCCAGCAGGGTGTAAAGGCATGAATCCTCAGGTCTAAGACTGCTTATTTAATGTTCTATGTATTATCTCTGGCTTATGAAACTGAGCTTGGGTGGAAGCAAGACCCCCACTGGAAGAAGATGCTGCATTGCAGCTGGGCTGTGTCTTGGATAAATAAATCAAGAGAAGAAAGCTCTTCTCCCACTATCACAGTCAGAATAAAACAGTGACAGATCCAGAATTAACAAGGATCCAGTGGTAGCAGGACCCTGCTTTGCTGGTTACAAAAACTTGCAATGCATGAATTTTGATATAAATGCAATCCAACATAATATTTACTTAAAATGTGTACTCTGTAAGGGGCATACAGAACCTGAGCTCATTTCCAGTTGTGACCAGGGACGGGGTTGGGGTTACAAGGTAGTAAGAAATACTGGTCTTCTTTTGATTTACTCATTACTTATTTTATCCTCATCCGTTTTAGACATTTACTAAAATGTCCTATTAGATTCTTATTCTTGGCTGATGCTTGCCCCAGTACTGGTTCCCAGTGTACTAGATCTGCTCACACTCAATTCCTGAGACCCATACTCTTCCATTCCTCCATGGGCCAACACTCTTTTATAAATACACATATAGATATATAAAGCCATCACATGCTGGAATAATTTATCTGCTTCGCTACACTCTATCAACTTGGAGAATATGTTTAAACTGGTGTTAAAAACATACTGTACGGATTTGTCAGTGTACAAGCGTCATGCTATCTGATTACTATGTACTTGATGTATTTATTGTACATTCAATGTACTTACGCAACTTGGTATGATGTATGCTCAGGTGAATTAGATACATTGTGGCTATTCACTTGTCTGTCCTTGGGATATAGCACTCTATAGGGGTACGATGGTGAAGAACCCTAGAGAAGGGTTCCATCCCTATAGGTGCCACAGGAATGATTCCCTTGGCTAAAGGTAGCTTAGGAAGGAGTCCATGGGAAAGAGAGATATGCTGCTGGAGGAGGTGGGGAGGGAAGGATGGTGGAGCAACAAGAAAATTATCCTGGATTAGCCAGGAGGAGCGGCCTTTTAAGGCCTGATTGAGGGCGTGGTATGTTGCTCCACCCATTGAACTACAGGCGTAGCCTTGCAATTCAATGTGCTTACGCAACTTGGTATGATGTATGCTCAGGTGAATTAGATACATTGTGGCTATTCACTTCTCTGTCCTTGGGATATAGCACCCTATAGGGGTACGATGGCAAGGAACTCTAGAGAGGGGTTCCACCCCTATAGGTGCCATGAGAATGATCCCCTTGGCTAAAGGTAGCTTAGGAAGGATCCCAAAAAGAGTGCCCAAAAAGGGTGTCGAGCAGCGAAGAAGGTGAGGAGTCAGAATGATATCGAGGACGGGACCAGAGGTCAATAGGTGTACATGGGTATGACAGGATAGTAGCAGGAGACGACGAGGAATAATTAGTGGATTGGAAGCTGACACAAAGCAGGAGACGGGACTTCCTAAGGAGAGAGTGAACTGCCAGAGCCACCATCCGGCTCCATCCAACAGCGGCACTTAACTATGGAACCTATGAAAGCTCTAACCCTATCTAAATATTATGACCATCAGCAGGGAGGAGAGGAAAAACCCCCTTTGAGGAGGAAACCTCTGGGAATCCAAGGCCTAGGTTGCCTTCCCTCCCGGCTGAAGGACATTTGGTTAGTGACAGCTCAGCTACTGAATTTAGAGTCGAGATCAAGGGGAGAGGAAAAGATTCCAGTTAGGAAGAAGCTCTCACTTAATCCTTCTAACAGGAATGCTTTTGAGGGTTGTGAGTGATGTCTCTGCAACTAGACGTCCAAAAGCAAGGGAGGGGAGAAATGACCACTGAGACACTCAGCTGGCCTGTATGAGCCTATGAAACAGACCAGGTAAACCAGAGGCAGTCAGAGGGAGAATAGCAGAGAGGGTGCCCTTGAAACCGCTTGGGCAGCCAAAGGGGCCTTGTGGATGAGAGCCCCACCCCTTGCAGCTTGAAGTCATAAATACTACTTTCAAAGGTGTTGCTGGAATGAGGGATGACTAAAGGTCCACTTGGAGCGAAGACTTTCTCACCATGGGCCAGGGAGAAGGACCCCTCTCCGAGCTTTGCATGCTCTAGATGTGGACTTTGTGGGTGCAGAGTGAGACTGTTTGCTACAGGCTAGCCCCAAGCCATGGAGCAAAGAGCATGAAAGGCATGTCTCCGAGTGGAGATCAGGTCGCGTCAAGGCAGCATAAGACCCATATGAGGGGTATGCTTGATTAGTCAATGTGAATGAGTAGACCCACATAGAGGTCGGACTGAGCAAAGGAGACCCCGAAATGGGTCTTGAGGAGGCTGATTGTGATTAGTAACCACAGGAGTGCATGCCAACTGGGTCCATTGAGAAGCCAAATTAGGAGGGGATAGAACTGCATGAAGGTAGAAACGAGAACGGCCGGGTAAAGCCCGCAGCCGATGGGTGAGGTATGAAGTACTAGGAGTAGTGAGGTAGGAGTTACAAAGTTGGAATGGATGAGTGGAGGTTCAAGAATGACTATACTAGATATGCTGACTGAAAGAAGCCTAGAAGGCTGCATGGAACAGCAGAATGGGAGTGAACAATACAAGGGGGAGAGACGATGACAGCCGGGCAAAGCCTGCAGCCTACAATGAGTTGAGAAGTTGGTATTGGAAGAGAGGAGAGTCAAGAACAAATGAATGATATATGATGATGGAATGAAAGCAAGCCTGGAAAGCCAGTATGGTTAAAATTAGATATAATGGTAGGTAGGGTATAGGAAGGATGAGGTTCGATAACAATGGAGATTGACATGGAATGGAGGATATACGAGTCAAGTGGTCCAGAAAGTGGGACTAGGGTAAGAGGAAAATATGAATAGGTATGGTGATGGCAGGATAGCGAAACACCCCCAAAAAGAAAACACGGGATGAGGAAGGAGAAGAGGCGAGGTTCGAAGGAGCAGTGGAAGGTGGGGTGAGCCAGCACAGAACAGAAGAATAGAGGAGAAGTAGCTCCTCTACCAGGAGTCATAAGGCTGTGAAGGAAAACAGCAAGATAGAATAAGGGGAGGCAATGCTAGCACCCATAACTTGGCCAATGAGGCTGGTAGGAGACATAATCGAGGAAGTGCAGGAAGACAAAAATGGAGAGAGAGAGAGGAACGAGTAAAATAAATTAAGTACAGTAGACCTACCAGGGAAGAGCAATAACACGAGTGGGAGAGACGAGAATGGCTGGGCAAAGCCCACAGCTGACAGTCGAGGTACAAATACCAGGAGTAAGCTAGGCATATGTAGGAGCTGCGCTAATGGTATGGGAAGAAAGAAGGAGTGGTGAAGATGGTATGAGGAGAGGTAGTGGCAAAATGGCAGGTAGGAGGAACCGCTGATGGAGAGAATGCTGTGAAGGCTGGTATGGAACAGCAGTAGAAGGTGGGGCGAGACAATGCCAAGGAAATGAATGGTCTGCAAAATTGATTGAAGTTGTAGGTTGGAAACCCTCAGGTACTAATGATGGAGTGTCGAAGGGAAAATCAAACTCTGGCAGTGAAGGGCACAACAGAACTCACTGAGGATTCTTCACCACCCCTGGGTTGGGGGATGCTCAGCCCAGTTATGAGGAAGTAACAGCAGAGTAAAAACCAGGCCAGGATTAGGCGGAAACCTCCACATAATGCAGAAATAAATGAGTGGGGTCGCTGGCATAACAACGTCTGGGAAACAACTCAGTAGAGCAACATCGGTGATACAGTTCAGATTCCTTGCTCAGCCGGCAGGTTATAATAACCGTGGTTGCTCAGAAATGTCAGGCTGATATTACAGCAAATATGCCCAAAGGAACACTTTTAGCGGTAGGAATGGAGGGAGACAGACAAGGCGGGCGATGGAATGCCCCGATGGGAAAGAGGCATTGCGTGCAGCCAACCTAACAGTGTGGCACTGAAATCACAGCAGGTTCAAACCATCGGCAGTGATCGGTAGGAGAGGGTGGTGCCATAACCAGAATATGGAAGGTCAGAGAAATGCTGCATTTGTCCAGCATAGAACTGGGAAAATCATAGGGCAGACACCGAAGCAGCATGTCAAGGCCATGGAGGTGTGCAAAAGGACAGAACCAGGAGGCAGAGGGCGGGCACCCAATGGAGGACGGCACACTGGGAGGGCCACTAGAAAAGGAGCTGCGGCTCTGGAAGATGCCGAGAGTGGCAAGGATCAATAGCACTGGAGAGCTCAGACCAAGGAACAGGAGGCGGCAGAATGGGCCCCTAGAAAAATGAACCAGAACGGGAAAGAGCAGATTACCAGAGAGGAATGGAGAGGGGAGACAAAGGGAACTGAGGCTAGAAGTTTAGTGCAGCGGGTAACGCCACACCCGGAAGCACTGGTAAGTACGTGGAGCCATGGCTGGAAGGGCTGAGAAAAAATGTCCAAAAGAAAAGCAGGAGGAGAATAAATGGAGAGAGATATCAGAAAGGTACAGGGAATGAGGGGTTGAAGAAGGGCGAGGAGGGGAACGAACTGGGGGTAGGGAACTGGTGGCTGGAGGCATAGTAGAAATGGGACAACAGCCAGGAGCGAAGGAGGGTGGTGCCTCTGGCAGCAAATGAGAAAACGATCCTGGACTAGCCAGGAGGAGTGGCCTTTTAAGGCCTGATTGGGGGTGTGGTATGTTGTTCCACCCACTGAACTACAGGCATAGCCTTGCAAGTACTGGCAATGTGCTACCTGACTGCTGTGTACTCTGATATATTACACATTTTTTCCTGTACTGTTGTTTTTGTTTACATCTTTGGGTCCTCTTTGAAAATGGTATCTAATGCTCTTGGTTCCTACCCAGTTAACAAATTCAAAAAAATAAATAAACAGAAAATAACAAATACTAAGTACAATACTGAATAAGTGACAAGTGCAGAATACAAACTAGAATATCAGATTGTGCAAGATACAACATTTGCAAAGTTGCAAGATTCTACAGTGGCTAAAAGTGATACATGTAGTACACTAACCCAGAATATCAGATGAGAAGATACAAACATTTGCAAAAGTATAAAAATTAATTGTGCTGTATAAGTAATAAGCCATGACAGGGTATACATTATAGGATTTTAATGCATGCCCCAAGGGGTGTAGTAAGGCATGAGGTTGAAGGCCGAGTATCCTTATACCCCTGGGAAGTGCATTAATATCCTATGATGCACACCCTGAAGGGGGCTTATTACACTTATAAAATGGGACTAAGTAGGTTTTTTGGGAGGAACATGATATTTGGCACCTGATTGTGCATTTATAGAGACTTAATATATGGTTGTGCGACATGCTTCAACCAATCATGTTTATTGTATTTCCTATGCCATTTTATAAAAATCTGTAAATTATTTAGGTAGTGGCAACATTAAAGTAGTGGAACAGTATATTTGTAATATCTATATATCTATATATATATATATATATATATATATCTCTAACATAACTAAAATAAATGTTGGTAATGTCTAGATTTACCACATTTAGCACAAAATAATAGGATTCTGCTTGCTTATTTATATCCTAACCTCTTTAAATCTGTTTCTGTTCATCATTATCACAGAACCCAGTGGAACAAACTACCAAGGACAGTGATCTAGGTGCAATAGTGGAGGGATTCAAACATGCAAAGCCAGCCTTGGCATAGCATGAACTGTGCATTTACACAGGGTCCCAAGAGCAGAGGGGCCCCCAAAAGCCTCAGCTGTCCAGCTGGCCTCCTTTCTTCCTGGTCCTCTATGCTCTAATTCATGTAAAATGCAAAAATTGCACAATATTACCAGAAAATGAAGATATAGGCAGGACATGGTAGGGATGAAGATGTTCCTTGGGGGCTTTGCGATCTCTGATATGGGGCCCCAGCAAGAAGGTTTGCACAGGGCCCCAAGGCAGCTAGAGCCATTGCTGCAAATATGGGTGAGACGGACACTTGGGACTGGTGAGAACATCAGGAAATGGCGAGGGGGAAGAGGACTGATTGACCACTAGGGCCCTCAGATGCAACCATGCTTTTTTTTTTAATTAACTTAAAGTTTATTAAAGTTTTGTACACAGCGTACAGACATGTAAATGAACAGTATAATATACAACTTACAGTGTTTTGTCGTTATACATTATTGTAACATGTAGAGATATATTTCTAGCAAGGCTTACTGAAAACTGAGTCTATGGAAGAAAAGCACTGTACAAAATGTCTAGGGCCTTTAATATTAAAAGCCTGAATAATGTCATATAGTACCATTTGGGGAAAGATAGAGCAGGAACATGTCTAACCACCCCGGAGTCTGCAGCTGTGTCCATGGCCCAAAATTCAAGCTTGTTTCATCGCTGTCCCCCCGCAATTTATTTCCCTGGGAATGAAAGGCCCTCCTTATTTAAGGAGCTGACAAGTGTCTATTGATTTTCATAGGATAATATCTGGTCTTTTACTCATTATATGTGTAAGCCAACTACTCTGATGCTGGGCATCCCATCTTTGTAATTGGGCTGTTGGGTTTTCAATCTAATAAATGTTCCAAATAAGATCTTCCCACTGTGTTAATGTTGGCACTTCTGCCATGACAGAAAAACAACAAAACTGAAGCACCATCCACCAGCACACTGAAAAATACAGGCTTACACCAATATAAAGTGCATAAATGGTTTATTAGGTCTCCCTGATGACGTCCTTAGCGAAACTGGTCGGAGGTTAGCTTGATGTGAGGAGCTCCTGCTGGTGTTCCTGTGAAAGGTACTGGATATAGAGACCTAATAAACTATTTATGCACATTATATTGGTGCAAGCTTGTCTTTTTCAGTGTACTGGTGGATGGTGCTTCAGTTTTTTGTTTTGTTATATTGGTTTTGCTGTGCACATCCAGTTGTGGGGTGGCTTATCTTCGTCTTTGTACTTGTGTCATGAGCCATAGTCTGGCGACTGCGTTTTCCTCCACTAACGTAAAGATCCTCAATAAATACAAATATACCTTGTTTTTGATATGGTGGATTGTAGAAGAAGGGCTCCTTTTGGAGATAGGATGCCATAATTCTGCATCACATTATTTAGCTCGTTTTCCACCCCTTTCCAAAATATGGTCAAGGCGGGGTATGACCAAGACACATGCGGACCTGTTGCAACTTCTCATTCACAACCCTTCCATCATGAAGAATCCCTGATGGTGAGGAACCCAGCTGTAATTTGTGGAGTGTGAACAAATCTGATTTACCAGCTAAACTCTCTCCATCGTGGGGATACAGTCACCTTATGCTGTCGGTACCAAATTATTTCCCATTGGGCATCAGTGGGGAGAATAGAAAGTTCTGCTTCCCCTGTCTCCAGTGTTTTAGAACATGCACTGGGTGTGTGGCCACTAGTCTCCTCTAGCACTGGGAAATAAACCATGGGGGCCAGGCTTCCTGCAGGAGTATCTTAATAAGAGGGATTATGTGGTGGTATTGGGATTCAGTAGCCACTGCTCCCACTGTGATAGAAAGGTAATGGCAGATTTGAAGACAGCGATAATGATCCCTGTTAGTTAAGCTATAAAGGGTTTTAAGTCTATCAAAGTTATGTATATGTCCTGCATTACAAAAGTGATAAACATGTTTCAGACCCCTCACAGCCCATTGATGGAATTTGTTGTCTATAAAGGCAGGAGTAAAAGTGGGGCAGTGAGTAGGAATACTTAGCCACTTGAAACCGGGGGTCATTATACAGTGCTTAAAAAAAGTGTGCCAAAACTGAATTACATTTGTAGTGATGGGTAGCTTAGATGCCTGTCCAGTGAGGTGTTGATATACCAAACCAAATCTTGTCTGGTGGTGTTTCTAATACTTCTAGTTTAATTATAGCCCACTTGGGTTGGCTGGAGGTTGATTTCCAAGGCAGAATGTGGCCTAGTAAAGCCACCTAGGAGTATGCAAAAATCTGGGAGTGCAAGCCCTCCTTTGTTTTATGGTAATTGAAGTTTGGTGAATGTTACTCTTGGCCTGCTCCCATTCCAGATAAAACAGGAAAGCTATTTGTTCCATTTATTAAATCAGTTTTGAGGGATAGAGACAGGTAAGGTCTGAAATAAATATAAAAATTGAGGGAGTAGGTTCATTCAGATTGAATCCACCCTTTGAAAATGAGATATCAGAAGTTGGGTCCAGTATTGCAGGTCCTCTTGTACTGCCTGTTTTAGTTACAGATAGTTATAGTTGAAAAGGATAGTATTGTCAGCCCCTGTATCCCAGATATTAAATGCAAGATCTGTTCCATTTGTATGGGTATTGAGTCTTTAATAATGATCAGGGGGTAAAATGTAGCTGCAGAACTTCAGTTTTGTCTTTATTGATTTTATACCCCTCTTGGTGCTCTGTTTCTCTAAGACAGGTGGACAGAGCTGGAAGGAATGTGTCTGGATATGAGACACAATAAAGTGTATAGGGTATACATCCCCGATGTCGACATGTCGACAGTGGAGTCCTCTACAGCGACAACAGCGTCACATTGCTGTAGGGAACCCGCTGGCACTGACACTGTCTGTAGTGGGTCCTGCATCCCCCCGACTCAGCTCTGACTTGGAGTTGAGAATCCTAAGTGGGGGGGTTGAGGGGGCACAGCCCCCCGAAGAAAACACTTGTTGCTTCTGCAAACCGGCAGCCAACTGCAAAATGCAGTCAACCTGCTGGTTTCACTGTCAGGTCGTTCGACAAATATTTTGTCGACGACCTGTCGTGGATCCAGTGAGTAGTATGTTACTTTATGGTCATGATCTCCAATAGTTATCCCAATAGATGGCATGGGTCTGATGTAGATACTGAACTAGGGGCTCCCAACCATGCTTTACGTTAGTATTTCCCCGGGGTGCCTCCAAGTTAAGAAAGGGTCAGGAAATTTATTTTTGCATTTTTTCAGTATTTGTTCTACAGTATATTTACCCAGGATAGCCCAGCTGAAAATTAAAGTTTCATTTCTCATGGGGTCCTGCTTCTACCCATTTCTACAGCTGGAAGGCTGGAGAACTTGGGGGTTAAGTAAGTTACCTAAGGTCATACTGTGAGTATTTGGCTCTGGCAGGGTTTGAAACTGTGATCTTCTGGTTCCCAAGCTGGTGCTCTAACAACTAGACCACATTGCCTCCTTTATCAACCATTCATACCCAGTTGTGGTTTAACTGATGAATTTGATTGATGAATTTGATACCTTTAAGTGTAATGTTTAACACCCAAATAAATTGGGGAGCTACTCTATAGTGTATCCCTGGTTAAGGTGAATTGTTTTTCATGGCAAAGGGTGAAGGATATTGCATAGAAACTAGACTTAAAATGTGTGCTATATGAAATCTAGAGACTAGATTTTCAGAGGATTTGTAAAAATGTTTAGCTGTTTAGGTCCAACAAAATGTCTGTTCTTTTATGAGTATTTTAAAGAGGAAATTCAATTTGAGTTTGTTTAGGTAAACAAGGGTGCCTCTTCTAACCCCTAGATGGCTAGATCATGAGACTAAGGGGTATATTAAAGAGGAAATTCAATTTTAGATTATTTAGGTAAACAAGGGTGTCCCTTTAACCAAGCAATCCCTAGATGGCTAGGTCATGGGACTAAAGGGAAAAGATCTTTCATTCGTTTGTTTGTTTGTTGTTTGTTTATTTATGAATAGGAAAGTGGAGCCAGTCAGTACTGCCTCTTTTAAGCCTTTTCCCAAGGGAGGAAGGGTGTAATAATCCATGGACCCTTACCGTTTGATTAATGAATGTTCTGGCAATCTTACTGTATTAGCATGCTCACCGCACTGCACTGAGTGTATTTTGGGTCATCAAAGTTCTTCAAATATAGCACTCATTTCTTGCAGATATATAAAGTAGTACACAAGGAATGGCATTTTCCAGGCTGTAATTCTGTGGTTACATCGAAAGCCAAGAGTAAAGCACTAGTGGTTCCTTAATTATAATATAACCCTGGGCTGGAGATACAGCCTTACAACATAGCTGTCCCAATTGTTAATTTTTTTAATATGTGAACAGAGGTCCCATGAAATAGGAAACATTAGCATTTTAGTAAAACATTGTTTAGTTAGCTATTATAAATATCAATTTTATTTTTCCCTCGTCCTCTGCTCAATTATTATGGCCACCATGACTGCACATTTACTCCACTCAGACGGGGAAGAGGGCTAAGGAGTGACTGCATTCACAGCCAATGCAAAAACATCTAAGTGATTGTTCTGTTGAGGTCACGAATACTGAGTGGCCCAAATCTCCCACCCCCCAGAGTGTGGAGTACCTCATGTCTGCAGTACACTCTGCATCCTGCCAGCACTAGAATGGGGTTATTGGGTTTACCTTTAAACCCTGGTTTCTCTGGTGACAACAAATTTTTTATATTTTTGCGCCTCCCATGCTCCCCGATCGACCACTCCTTCAGGTCACCTAGGTGCACCTTGCCGGCACTTTGTCCCCAATGCCAACCACCACCCCACATTACAGCCCCCCCCCGGGTAACCCAACATTTCCCTTTGTTGGACAGGTCCCTCCTGAGGGTGAAGGTGCCAGTGAGGCTGCTAGTGCAACTTACTTGGCCCAGGTGATTCTGTTTTTTTTCCAGACTGGCAAGGGCTTTGAGATGGTGGAAGACTGGCAACTGTCATCCAGTTGATCAGGTAGCCTTTTTTCCTGGTTTTCTGTCTGGGAGCTCGATGTGCCAGGATGTCAAGGCATGAGCCGACACCCGTTGCACTCCCTACGCTGCAGGACTCGATGTGCTGCCATGCCTCTGGCCTCTGCCAGAGGTCAGCAAACACCGGGTCGCATACCTCCTCCCCCTGGGAGATGGTGAGCCATTGTGGGATGCTCGAGCCATCTACCCTCGGCCAGCCCTCCAACACCCGGGTCCATTCCCAAACCCGGGCCATCTGCATTGCGAGCGGAAATCCAACCACTGTGCCAGCAGGCTGGGAGGACACATTTTTTACTGCTGCATCAATATTTTTTTTTTGCCATAGTGCTTTTAGCCCTCTGGCTGCCACCTTCGCCTGACATGCAGACCCTTCTGTCAGCAACCTCCCAGCCTCATCAGCTGCTCCACCCAGTAATGGACCAGTAGGGAACCACATGGAACAGGGCCTGAGAGTACCGGCAGCCATCTTACGGGTGGTAGAGGTTCATAGACCTTTTGGCTTTTTCTCCCCGTCCCCAAAAGTCCTGCTCACTTCCCACTGATGATGGGCAGTGTGCGGGCTGGCATTGCATGCACACAGTGAACACTTATGGAGGAGACAAGCTTTTCAGCCCACTGCAGGGATTGCTGCAGTGGTGGAACTCAGTGTCCTCCCTTCCCAGCTATGTGCTACCTGGCCCCCTCGGCTGCGTAATGCAGCTCCCAGGTCCACTTGAGAACCTAGGTAACGATGTGCTACTGGCTGGGTCATCAGGCAGCCCACAATTGTGTATACATTGTATAGCATTTGTTGTTGTTGCCACACAAGACTGAATATGCCAGACAGGACTGTGTAAAGATGGGTGGTGGAGTTGCTATCCACAGCTCCACTTGCATCCCATTTGAGCCTAGGCTGTCCTTTTTCTTGCACTCTGCTTATGCAGTTCAAAATTTTGTTTTAACCAGTGGGCCTGGCCACTCACCCCACTTGCAGCTCTCCTGTGTTTGCGAAAGACTCTACACCAGTAAAACCAGAACTGTAATATTACATGAGTAGGATGTCAGAACTATGGTATAGCATTGGTATTGTAATATCAGAACTACAGCACTACAATATTTTATTTGTTATATATTTATACAGACACTAAGAGTCTCTTACCAGTATGAGTATTTATTTTTGTGTTCACTGGATGAGTGTATCAGTCCTGGTAGTCCGAGTAGAGAAGAGGTAACACACATGCCTGTAGGAAACATGCTAGGTATCCATATACAGTACAACTGGTATAACTCATCAAACTATATTAGATAATTTATGATACATGATAGGAGCGATACAAATATTTGGTAGTCATTCAAGTATTCAAGAATATTGTTATTCGTAGTATTAAGGGAAATAGTTGCCCTGCGCAACCCTAATTTTGTGCAAATTAACTTATTCCAGATGGGCAGTTTCTGTACTGCAGTACCATCCCCTCAGGACCCTCTTGAAAGTAGGTGTTGCACCTAATCGAGGCTATCCTGGTGTGCAATATTCTACGTAGATATCTGAGAGTGGTGTTCGCCCTAGCCAATTATTCCTGTAACAGCTCTTCACTTAACTGGACACTGGTTTCAGTTAGATATATGAACATATGAAATTGCCAGCAGAAACAGGCCTCACGGTCTGTTGAGTCTGCTCGAGTGTGCAGCTAGCCCTTCATCTCGCCGCTGCCCCTCACGCCCCCTTCCCAGTATCCCTTCCTCTGTCCCAACCCCTCTTGAAACTGCCCGCCATCTTACACCACAAATATACATTTAAACAGAGTTGTTGTGACTCAGCAGATAACTTTTTTCTATCAGTTCTATCAATCAACAATTAGTAAAGGATAGCTGGCATCCCGTTGGTCTCTGGCCAGTCATTAAGCCTCATTCCAGTGTTTACATTCTTTCTGCTTTGTTTGCATGTGTGTCATTCCCAGATAATGGCAGGGAAGCACAGCTTTCGGTTCCAAGAAGGATTTTTTTTATGTCAGTCTGGAAACACAAGAGAAACTATGTGCCAGCTAATAAGTCTTAATCCTTGTTTACAACAACAGCTTTAATCCAAATGGAGTAAACAGTCTGCCTTTAACTTTTCTGTCACACCAACCATCAACGTGATGCAGTGGTGTGGAAGCCTTTGGAGTTTCTCCTCTCAAGAAGATGTGGAATTGGCAGAGGAATGTTGAGGCCGTACAGCCTAGTGTTAATAAGTAATGGGTGGCAATTATAGTCAATTTACCAAAGCAAATGGTGAGTTGAGTTCACAAATGCCTGCCTACTGTTTGTTGAAACTGAAAGGTTGAGTGGTTAAAAAACTCTTCTGCCTCCTATTAAAGGTTCACTTCCTTTCACAAACAGAGGATTAGGAACACCATTGAAATTGTTCCCCCTTGAGGATTAACCTAACTTAGAGCTGTTTGCCTGCTTTTACCATGTTAAACTTGTCATACATAAAGTGCTGGCATGGTAATTTACAGGTGACGAAAAGTGGAGTACTTACCTCTAAAAGCTTTGACTCCTCTAGTAAGCTCTAGCTTCTACAGTGAACTATTTCTACAAGGCTGTTCCTGGGAGGAAAGCTTTTTTGTTTTTACAGCAGGTTATTGTCATACTAAGGAGAATTATAATGGATTTCAGAGCACCTTAGAGTCAAAGTAGAATAGCCTTATATCAAAGAGTCAGATTATAACAGTGTGTTTCACAATACAGTAGAATGGAATTGTGTTTTCAGTATCCTGAAGGGCAATACAAAGCAATGACTTAGATACTGGTAGTGTAGATGGAATGGTATACATACATGCATGCAGCAGCCACTAGGTGCAGTGATAACCAACAGACACACACACACACACACACACACACACACACACACACACACACACCACACACACACACACACACACACACACACACACACACACAGAGTACAATTATGCTTTGCAAATATGTACCAATTAATAAGGATGTCCCTACTCGCTCGACTACCAAGGGTGCCCTGCAATTCCCTTGGCCAACAGAAATATGATGAGGTTTACCTGGAAGGCCTGCACTGTTTTCATGACCACCGTCTCCACTGGTAGGAAGTTCCACATGTTTACCACCCTCAGGAAGAAAAAGAGACTCCTAATATGACACCGGCTGAATTTCCCACCTCTGAGCTTCAGGGCCTGTTCCCATGCCCTGCTGGGGTACATCAGATCAAAACTCTCTATCATCAGTCTTGTTGATACCTTTGAGTAGTTTATATATTTCTGTCAGGCTGCCAGCAGAAGTAGGGGGCAATGACAGTGTGTGTGTGTGTGTGTGGGGGGGGGGGCTTCAAGAATGTGTGGGATAGGCATAGGAGAATACTGTAAATAGGGAGGGGGGAGGGTCACCAGAGACCAGGTAGGTGCTGTGGAGATAGATTAAGCAAGGAACATCTGAGTAGACCGGGTGGGCCAAGCAGCCCTTTACTGCCAGCAATGTCTATGTTTCTGTTTCTATGTGTAGTAGTAGCTTTTTATTTATTAGGCACTCAATCCGACAGGCTCTGGGCATCTTACAGCACAGTACAACAAGCAGTACAATAATGTTTTGACAACATGGTATAACAATCATAACTTAATATTCTATAATAAATAGTACAGTGTTGGAAAATTCAAAAATAAAATGAAAAAGCCAGTGAACAAAATGATACTTCAACCCCCTTTTAAAAACTTCAACAGAGGGGTCTCCTCTCTGATACTTGGAGGGTAACTGATTCCAAAGAAGGGGCACTACTCCGGGGAATGACCAGTCCCTGATAATTGAGGTCAGGACCTTGGGACCCTCTTGACCCTGTCTCTGAAGAATAGAGAGGGCAGTTAGGAGCATATGGACAGAAGTTTTATTTTAGTAGCTTGGGCCCAGATGTTGTGTGTCTTTTTCATACCAATAAACCCGCTGTACCTTGAAGGACACCCAGCTCCTCACAGGCAGCCAGTGCAATGGCTGCAGTACTGGAGTGAACTGTTAAGAGCAGGATGCTCCAACACCCAATCTAGCTGCAGCATTTTGCACCAGTTGCAAGTGGTGTGTCAAACCTCCATATAGCCTGAGGTGAAGAGCACTGCTGTGGTCCAGTCTAGATGTTACAAAGGTGTGCACCAGTGTCTTTAGGCCCAGGGGACTCAAGATTTATGCGCATGTGAAAGACTAAGATTATATCCACTCTCAGCCTCCTTTTCTCCAAGGTAAACATGTTGAAAGTCACTGGGCTCTCCTCATAGCTCTTGTCTCCCCAACTACTGATGATTTGAATAGCCCTGCATGGCACTCTCTTGATTGCCTTAATGTCCTTTTTTGTATTGATGAGTCCAGAACTACATGCAATATACGCCAGGCAGGGTCGACTAGGGGCCTTAAAAAGTGGCAGGATTACTTCCCCTGCCCTGCTGGTAACCCTCCTCCTCTTTAATGAACCCTAGCATTCTTCTGGCCCCCTTGACAACAGTTTATCACCGCATGTGATGTTTTAGCCCCTTTTACTTTTTTACTGCAAAAAGGGTAGCCCCATGTATTTGAGGTCCTACTTCTGTTTTCCTCCTCTAGCGTAGCACCGTCCATTTGATTACATTAAATCAGAGATTCCAGGACTCTGATCTACTGCCCAGCTTGTTCAGAGTATTGTATCTGGCCTTCATTTTTTCCCATAAAAAAGCCGGTTATAATTTGTCGTTATAACCAGCGGTTATAATGGCAAACTCATGTCGGCTTTCTCTGTGGGAAAGCGCAAGCCACTGTTCCCTCCTGCAGAGCAACCTTCAAGCTTTTCTGCGAGACTCACCCGTCCCTGTCAGCTTTCTCCCCCGACTCTCAGTTTCTCTCTAACTCCAGAAGATATGGAGTGGTTTGAAATGGTTTTCCATATTAGTGCTCGTCTTTGCTTTCTGTGCCTTCTATAATGTTCTATGAGACTGTCTGAATGCTGCACTGTACAACCGCAGATTCACTTGTATAACACCACTATGAGTTTGATTGAGCTTAAAAAATTTTTTTATAAATGCTATTTAAATGCTTCAAAATGTTGGCCTTTAGTGTTTCTGTCATAAGGTTACCATTACTGTTTCTGTGGAAAAAAATGAACACATAAGCAGTTACTGAAACGTGTTTCTATGTGCTGTACTCCGTTTAAATTCTTGCTACACTACCAATTACCTCAGAATCCTGGAGTTGAAAAAACAAAGTCCAGCAATTATATAAAATAAAGACTGGGTAGATGATAAAACTCGAATTTCACACACACACACCTCTGGCGTGGGATGCCTTTATAAACCCCTCAAGCTTTGCTCTCTGGGTTTATGGGGCATCCCACTCCTTGTATGTGTTTAGCATTATCATAATAACCACCTACACAGCCATTATTCTATATATATATATATATACATATATTACATTAGAAAATGATCATATTTGAGGTCAGGCCATCGGTGCAGTGGTAGAGATACCGCTTGCGATGCTGGTTACTCAGGTTCCCGCCCTGAGCCTGTGTTATTGGAGGGACGGCAGTGGTAAGGAGGATGGAGCATCCTAGGAGGCTCTTCTCCTCCTCCTCCTCCTCCTCCTCAAGGGAAGTTGAGCAGCCAGCTCCAGTGCCCTGCTGTTACCTGGATGACCACAGGTGGTAGTCCACCTGGAGTGGCTCAAGGGATGGAGAGCACAGATGGGGATGCACTCAGCATGCTGAATGTGCCTGAGCTTATACACACCCTCATGTCTGCATCTGGGGGAGACAAGTGAGGAAGGAGAAGCTAAATAAAGGTCTGACCCCTCACAGGCACCTCAGTGGCCACGTGGCCTTTCTCCAAGAACCAGATCTTGTGCATGGTGGGTGAGCAGGGGACCTGCCAACCCCACCACAGGGGGTAAGCCATGAGGGTAGAATGGGGTGTGATGGCAATCCCAGGAGAAAGCGGGAGACAGGCATAGGGGAGATGGACCAGAAGCAAAGCCTCCGCTGGAGAAGGGTGATAAAAAAAATATACCATCATGATATTTGTTCTCCTCTTGTGCTCTGATATATACTATTTATGCCTTTGCTTGATTTTTTTTTTAATGTTTGCAATCATTAGTTTACTGTTTGTGTAATCATTCCATGTATATTCTGATACTGTGACCTCTTGTAAACACCCAGGTTGTGTCTGAAAATATGTAATTACTTTGTCCAGAGTACTTACCTGGTAAATAAATGCTAACCAACTGACTGACTAACTAACTACATAAATAAAAAATGAATAAAAAAAAAAAAAAAAAAAGAACGTGTTATTGTGAGTGGGAACATCACTGGGCGATACTGAAGCCAATACACCTTTGAAGGACTTAGATCTAAGTCACATAATTCCCAGAGGCATTCTGGGAAAATTCTAACAGATCAAAAGCAATAGAAGAAGCTTGAATGGATACTCCAGAGGCAATAAAATGTGCATAGAAAAGTAAAACAAACAAACAAACTCAGGTAACAGAATGCCAGGGATCATCAGAGAAACAAAGACCCAATACACAAGATGTGCTTTTGTAATTTTTGCATGTAGCTTTCCATTAAGCAACACATATTCCTATGCATTTTGGTTTTAAGGTATTGTGTAGGATGTTACACAGTGCCTTCTCCATGAGTGACTGCACCCTGTGCATGATTTTTCTCCATTTTGACCCAGTCCTTTTTCAATTTTCTCAAGATAGGTGACACTCCGATCTCTGACCCCGCTGCAGTCGCTCATCTTTCAATTCCTTTTTCACCTTCTGTGTCCATTCTCTCTCCTTTCCTCCTCCTTCTGTCCCTCCCTCTCTTTCTCTCTTTTCTATTTCTTCTATTTCATGTCACTCTTCTCTTCTACCTATCCCACTGCCCCCCTCATCCCTTTTCTTTTTTTCCTCCATTACCTTTGCTGTTGTTCTTAAGGCATCTTGGCTCTAAGTACTCACAAGGGTGGGAGCCTGGATGGTCCTGACTCGAGACTCCTATTTCTTTGCTCATGCCATTGTCCTCCCTGTTACCTGTCTTCTTAACCTCTCTTTCTCCTTATCCTGTGTCCCTAACTCTTGGAAGTTGGCTACTGTCATTCCCCTTCCCAAAGGGGGTGATCTCTCTTCCCCTAGTAGTTTCCATCCTATCTCTCTCCTTCCCACTCTGGCTCAACTCCAGGAACACTTTGTTCTCTCCCAGCTCTCCCCTTTTCTTGACTCAACTTCCTTCTTCACTCCTTTCGGTCTGGCTTTAGAAAGTCACACTCTACTTCCACCTCTCTCCTCCAGCTCACTGATACTATCCCCTTTGGCATGGATCAGGGCCTTGTCACTACTGCCACTTTTGTTGACTTAGCCAAATCTTTCAATTCTGTAACCCATCCCATTTTCCTGGACAGGCTTAAGTAGCTGGACTCAGCTTCCTGAGCTGAGTGGTTCTGCTCCTATCTTAACAGCAATTCACAAGTTATCCATACTGGAGACTTATTTTCTTTCCTCCTACTCCCTATCAGGTCAGGCATCCCCCAAAGGTCCGTCTTTGGCACAGTTATTTTCTCCATGTTTCTAAATGGCCTCCACAAGGCCTGCTCCTCTGTGTCCATTCATATGTATGCAGATGATACGGTACTACTTTCCTCTAACTACTCTGCCTCTATTCTCATGAACCTGCTCCAGCTGGACTTGAACAACATCCAGCTCTGGTTCTGAGAAAATCAATTATCCTTCAATGCTAAGAAAACAGTCTCTATGACATTTGGCACCAGGCAGAGACTGACTAGAGTTTAGAAAATGGGCTAGAAACTATGAGCTCTATGATTGGCTGAGAGCCATAGCAGGGGGGGTACATTAACTTACGACAGCGCCCAGTAGATAACAAGTACCAGCCACCCACTCACATATACTTGTGCCCAGCCTGCTTTCTCATTGGCTGACAGCACCTGATTGAATTTCAAATCCCTGCCATGTTTTTCTCTCACTTAGCAAGAGCTACTGCCCCCCCAGCACCCCTTAGTTCAGTGGCAACTGCCTGTTAATAAAAAAAAGAGAGAAAGAACACACTCCAGTTATTTTGTGGTCAGGAAGAGTGAAAGAATAACTGTTTCTCACAGTAATGTTTATTTAGAATGGCACCACTCTACTGACCACACTCTCACATTCCCTCCTCCAAATGCAAGCAGGAGCCCAAACAAAAAGGACAAGCCCTACCAGTAAAGCTTCCATAAAAAAATCTTCCATAGGATAAATAACATGTTCCATCATTTTACGTGGTGGGGGAAACCTGTTAGGATTTGTGCCTCTAACCTTCAGACTTCAAGCAAGGGGGGGGCTGGCCCTCCTGAATTTGCAACTCCACTCTTGGGCTGCCCAACTAGCCTTCTTAAGCAAAAAGGGCAAAGATGGAGAGAACAGGGAGGAACCTGCACCCTGGAGATTCTTGGTAGGACAAGATTTGGGGGGGGGCAGATCACTAGTGGGGGCTAAGCTGAGTCCGATGTTAAATGGCTGCAGTCCTATTAAAATAAAAACCCACTCACAAGAGTACTGTGTCAAGCATGGAACAAAGTTCTCACCTATATCAGACTGGGTAAGGGATCATACCCCTTCGGCAGAACTAACCAAGGTTTTCAAGGGGCAGAAGGGATACACAGTGTTCAGCCTCCTGGGGCCGCTGCAGTAGAGAAAAAGAGTCTGAAAAGAGTGGAGGACTTGTTCAAAGTAGGGGTTCTGGTCTCATTTGTAGACCTAAAGCACAAATATAATCTGCTAAACTCTACATACTTTGCCTATAAGTGTGTTATGGGCCTGTTCAAGGAGGGCAGGGAGACCGTTCCAGTGACAGATTTAATAGCAGTAGAGGCCATTCTCATAGCACCAAAGCCAAATACTAAACCATTGTCTGCATATTACAGCCTCATAAGCGGAGGAAGACCCATAAAAAATTTGTACTACAGAGCTGCTTTGGGGAAGGACTTGGGTATTGAGATCATCCCTGGCAGGAGGCTATAACACATGCAACTACCAATCTAACAAACTGCATCCGATCCAGTATAATATACTATACAGAACCTACTTCTCACTGGAAAAGTAAAGCAGGTTAAGACCAGAAGTGGTGGCAATGTGCCTTAAGTGTCTTGCAGCCACAACATTCCAATGGCCACATGATTTAGCAGTGTCCCAAGATCCAGGCTTTCTGGTGGGAAGTATGCAGGACCATGGAAAGTGTATTAGGTACCAATTTGCTGTCTACCCCTTTCGAAATGCTGATGGGTACACAGGCTTGGGTTAGTGACTAGTCCCTTGCCCCATTGTGGAATCTTGCACTAATCATGGCAAGGAAAACACCGGCACAATAGTGGGCCAGGTGTAAGCACCCCCTATAACATACTGGCAGTCCAACTTGATGGACTGCCTGAACCTGGAAAAAACAGAGCTATATAGATACATAGATGTTGATGGCAGATAAGGGCCTATGGCCAACTTAGTCTGCCCATTTGTGCATGTAACTGTGTTTCTTCAAGCTTCCCTAAAACTAGGTTGTCCTCTTCACCGACTCCCTGAGCTGGTGGCCTTGATGGAAGAGGGATGCCTGGATATCGTAGCAGTCACAGAAACATGGTACACAGAGAACCATGACTGGGATATTAACATACCAGGGTACATAACCTACAGGAGAGACAGGGAAGGGAGAAGAGGGGGAGGAGTAGCTCTCTATGTAAAGGAAGGGATAAAAGCAACTGAACAAAAGAGTAAACAGGGAGGAGAGGAGGCACTGTGGGTCACCTTAGAGACTGGAAATGGCACCACAATCCGCACAGGGGTTGTGTACAGACCCCCATGTCAGGGGGAGGGAATGGAGAAGCATATGATAGAAGGCATTCTTAGGATGGCAGAGAAAGGGGAGATACTGTTGATGGGAGACCTGAATATTCCAGATGTTAACTGGAGCACAATTGCTGCAGCCACATCCAAGAGCAGGGCCATTCTTGATACCCTTCAGGTGGCATGCCTCAGACAGCTAGTTTCAGAACCCACTCGTGAGGGAGCAATCTTAGACCTTGTACTCTCAAATGGGGACAGTGAGAGGATCTCAGATCTAGAAGTGGGTCACCATCTGGGAACAAGTGACCATCAAACAGTGTGGTTCACAATAAACTCAGCTACAGAGTCATGCCATAAAAAAGTGAGGGTACTGGACTTCAGGAGGGCTGACTTTGGCAAGATGGGAGAGAGCCTTAGAAAAGCACTAGCAAACAGGCTAGAAGGAGGGGTGGAGCAACAATGGGGAAACATCAAAACTGCCATCACAGAGGCAACAAGCCTTTGTGCGAAGCAAATAAACAAATCAAAATGAAAGAAAAAGCCACTATGGTTCTCAAAAAAGGTGGCGGAGAAAGTCAGGGAGAAAAAGATAGCATTCAGGAAGTATAAGGAAACACAGAAGGAGCAGGACAGAGAGCTGTACCAGTTAAGGCAGAAGGAAGCAAGGAGGGAAGTCAGAATAGCAAAGGCCCAAACTGAGGAAAAGATAGCCAACTTGGTTAAGAAGGGGGATGAAACCTTTTATAGGTACATCAGGGAGCGTAGAAAGACAAAGGGAGGGATAGTGAGGCTGAATAGAATGGACGGTGGGTGGGCAGAGAGGGACAGTGAAAAAGCAGGGATACCGAAAGTATATTTCTGCTCAGTATTTACAAAAGAGGAGGAGGGGGAGGTGCCTAATCCAATTAACAGAAGCGTTCTTGATAGGGGGTCGATCCCAGTCCTTTCACAGAAGAAAGGGTTCTGAAAGAACTCCTAAAACTGAAGGTGGACAAAGCAATGGGGCCTGATGGAATTCACCCCAGAATTCTACAAGAATTAAGGGTAGAACTAGTGAAACCACTGACTACCCTTTTTAATAAATCTTGGGAGGATGGTGTGGTACCTGAGGACTGGAGGAAGGCGGATGTGATTCCCCTTCACAAAAGTGGGACCAAGACAGAGGCAGGAAACTACAGACCTGTCAGTTTGACTTCTGTGGTAGGGAAAATGATGGAATCACTTCTGAAGGAATTGTTGAGTACCTAGAGGCCAGTGGGGCACAGGACCCAAGGCAGCATGGGTTCATAGCGGGAAGATCATGTCAGACGAATCTGATTGATTTCTTTGGGTGACCAAAGTAGTAGACCAGGGAGGGGCTGTGGACATGGCCTACCTAGACTTTAGCAAGGCATTTGACACAGTCCCACACAAAAGATTAATAGTCAAATTAACCAGCCCGGGAGTGGGTCCGAGGGTGGTAGCTTGGGTAGAATATTGGCTGGACAACAGGACACAGAAGGTAATTGTAAATGGAGTCCACTCTGAAGAAAGAGGGGTTACTAGTGGGGTACCGCAGGGCTCAGTACTGGGTCCAGTCCTTTTTAATGTCTTTATAAGTGACATTGCAGAGGGACTGGAAGGAAAAGTATGTCTCATTGCAGATGACACAAAGATCTGCAACAGGGTTGATACACAAGGAGGCATGGAAAGGATGAGAAGGGACTTGGCAAGGTTGGAGGAATGGTCAGAAGTATGGCATCTTGGATTCAGTGCAAAGAAGTGCAAAATAATGCACCTGGAAAACAAAACCCAGGGAATGTTACACAATATAGGGGGTAGTAATAACAACCAAAATGGAAAGGGACCTGGGGGTAATCATATCAGATGACCTTAAGATTAGCAAGCAATGTGAAAAAGTAGTAGGGAGGGCTGGGGATATACTGGGATGTATAGGGAGAGGCATCACCAGCAGAAAACAGGAAGCTGTTATCCCTCTGTACAGACAGTGGGTGAGACCCCATCTGGAGTACTGTGTCCAGTTCTGGAGACCCCATTTCCACAAGGATAGAGGCAGCCCAGAGGAGGGCAACTAAAATGGTGCAGGGTCTGCAAGAGAAGCCATACGAGGCGAGACTAAAGCAGCTTAATATGTATACCCTTGAAAGGATGGGGGGGGACATGATAGAAACTTTTAAGTATCTCAGTGGAATCAACAAAGTCCAAGAGATTAGCATCTTTCAGAAAAAGAGATGTGCAAGAACAAGGGGACACAATTTAAAGATAGAGGGGGGGTGGTGGTTCAGGAGCAACGTGAGGAAGTATTCTTTTCACAGAGAGGGTGGTGGACGCATGGAACAGCCTTCCTGAGGAGGTTGTGGGGTCTAAAACTGTGGGAGAATTCAAGAATACATGGAACAAACATAAGGCAATTCTTGTGGGGGATAAGAAGAAACAGGCTGTTGGTTAACTAGGATCTGCAGCTTATTCTGTAGGTAGGGAAATGGGCAGACTAGGTGGGCCAAGCGGTCCTTATCTGCCATCAAAGTCTATGTTTCTGTTTCTACCAGGATCCCCTTATGCCTATCCCATGCATTCTTAAATCCTGTAATCATTTCTACCCTCACCGCCTCCTCTGGCAGGGTGTTCCACTTCCTGACATTCCCTCTGAACCTCCTTCTCTCTAGTTTCATCTCATGTCCCCTAGTCCTAGAGCATCTTTTTCTATGAAAATTGTGTTTTCCTGCGCATTGTTCCTCCTTGTGAGGTACTTGTATATCTCGATTATATCCCCCCTCTCCCTACTCTCTTCCAAGGAGTACATATTTAGGTCTTTCAGCCTGTCCTCATAGGTTTTGTGATGTAATCCTTGCACCGTCTTGGTTGACCTTCTCTGAACTGTCTCCACGCTATCTATGTCTTTACGTAGGTAAGGTCTCCAGAACTGGACACTACTTGAGGTGTGACCTCACTAATGTCTTGTATAGTGGAATTATAACCTCCCTTTTCCTGCTGGTGATACATCTGCCTATGCATCCCAGCATCCTGTTCGCTTTTCTTGCCACCTTGTCGCGCTGACTCCCTACCTTGAGGTCATCAGAGATGATAACCCTTAGGTCCCTTTCCTGCATGGAGCATTCTATATCCACCACCCCCCCCACCCCGGTGATATGCTGTTCTTGGGTTTTTGTACCCCATGTACATTATTTTGCATTTCTTTGCATTAAATCTCAACTACCACTCCCTTGACCAGTCCTCAAGCCTCTGTAGATCTCTTCTCATTCTGTCCACACCCTCCGGCATGTCCACCCTGTTGCAGAGCTTCATGCCATCAGCAGATAGGCAAATTCTCCCTTCCAGGTCATCTGTAATGTCACTGATAAAGATGATGAAAAGGACTGGACCCAGCACTGATCCCTATTGCACCCTGCTGGTCACCTTTCCCTCTGTGGAGTGACAGCCATTTACCACCACCCTCTGTGTCCTGCTATTCAGCCAGTTCCCCACCCACCACACCACTGTCCTACCCACTCCCATGTTCCCCAACATGTTTAACAACCTTCTATGTTCAAAGGCCTGAGGGCCAACGAGGAGGAGGAGAGGGTCAATGGGGGGAGGGTTGTGCTGCTTTGGAGACCCATTCAGCAGTCCATAGAAAGGGGGTCCAGCTTGGTGTGAAAGTTTAGATATCCTAGGGAATAACAGCTGTTGACACAGGTAAGCCTGAACATAGCTACAAAGGTTCAGCAATGTAACTGTCTTACCATTGTAATGAACTGTATGTCTATCGTACTGGTTCTAGCACTGCATGAATTCTACCAGATGTAACTCACTGTATAAATATGAAGCAATGTATGTACTGCTACAAAAACCTCTTTCAAAATAAAGTTTACAAGAAACAGATATAAGAGCCCTGAGATCCATTATGCATCACACTGCCAGACAATTCAGTTCATGCAACGCTTAAGTGGTATGGATGGACCTCCTTGAGAAGCTCAGAAGATGAGCTGCTGTGTTCTGCACCAGCTGCATGCACCAGATCTCACTGCTGGGTAGGGCCTTGTAGTGCACAATACAGTGTTCAAGCCATGAGGATGTGAAGGCCCATACCAGAGTTCTCAGATCTCCAGGTTCTAAAAAGGTGCAGTGATGTTTATGAGATGGTAATAGCAGCTCTTGACTTCTGCTGATACCTAGGCTTCCACAGAGTGCCACTCATCAGTAACTACTCACAGGTTCCTAGTCACCCTTTATGCCTCAAACTGAAACTGAACCCCCTAAAAGGTAAGTAGCTTAAGGCTGCTATTTACAGCAAAGAACTGCTTATCATATCCAGCTAGCAATAGCTCCATTTTACTCAGTTTTAGGACCAAGTACAGTAACTGGAAGCCATCCAGTCTCACTTCCTGCAAGAACTGTTCTAAGAATTGAACAGAGTTGACATCCTGGACCTGGTCTGGAGTGAAGGTTCAGCTGTGTATCATCTGCATAGCAGTGATACTCAATATTGCACTGCCTAATGGCTCTACAAAGGTCTCATTCACACAGGGAGTAGCAGAGGGGGTGAGAACTGACCCTCATAATTTAATTTTAATATGTTCAGTAAAACTACGAAAAAAGCTGCCAAAGGAAGCAATGCAAGTGAGATGTATTAAAACTCAAGTTGGACCGGTTCCTGGAGACTTAACAGTGCTGGATATAACATTTAACTCATTGGGAGGAACAAAGTCACATGGAGCATATCTGGTAAAAAAATGTGCAAACCCAGGAGCGGGGGTTGAGGTGAGGGGTACTCGGTGATATTGTGTACTGCCAGTTTTTAAAATCAAGCTATATATCTAATACGTGCCCTTGTACTCACCTCATGCGTAGTGATCCACTTTTCTTTAACGCTCCAACCACTGCCCAGGAGGAATTTATTGCACATTTTTGTCCAGGAATAAAAATATTGAACTGTGTGCAGCTTCCTTCCAGGTGGGTCCTGTAGATTGGGAACATGGAAAAGAGACAGCACAGGAGCAAATCTGCAGTAAATCATTGTTAAACAGTGTGACTCCCCCCACAAGAAACCCAGTACACTTAAGTAAAATAGGTGTTATTTAGCAAAACAAATTGCTGTAAAATAACAATATGAAAGTAACCCAAAACAGAACCTTGAAGTGGTGGATCACTCGGCCTCAGGCTCCCAGACGTTTCTGCCACTGGCAGCTTTACTCTCCACAGTGAAATGTCCATAAAATGTATGGGCAGCACTTCCTATTTAACAAGGGCTACAGGTATTTTAAATGACATCAAATGCTGCAGCTGCCCTCATGACAGGAAATTAACATAATGAACCTATGGTCTATCTTTAGCTAACATTCCCTATTTTCAGCAGTTAAGCATTCCTTGCATCTATATAGATAGATACAAAGAATTTGACAGCAGAAAATGATTGTTTAGTCCACCTAGTCTGCCCAGATGCTCTTGACCTATTCTGTCTTCGCAGACCCTATCTGGTCTTCATCGACCCTCCCCCCACTTTGGTATTTTAAATTTGTACAGCTGGTTAAAAATAATTTTTTTTCAGTTCTATTTATCCTCCTCCTTCACTGGCCCCATAGGACTCTCTCCGGTGAGAACCAGAGGACTGGCCTATCTCCCACTCTGCCTGAGACCCCCCCCCACATCAGACCTCTGTCCTGGTATGCTGTCCTACGTCACTCCAACCCACCAATCCCCTGGCTCTGCACCCCCCCCGCCCCCGGGGCTGCGAACTCTTTACTGGCACCCATTCTATAATCTAGAGGGTAGGCAGAGTGAGGATGAGATCCAGAGGCTGACTGGGGCTGATCCAGCATTGAGCATGAGGGCTGACCGCAGAACCCTCCATTCCTTTCCTGGGTGCCAGGGCTTCTCCTGTTTTCTGGTCCCAGAGGCTTGGGACGTACAATGACGTCCACCCCTGCTGACTGCAATGCTCCCAGTCTCCACTGGTAGCTGCTAGTACTGTGGGGTCCACAACCCACCCACCCCAGAAGAGGAGAGCAGTCCACCAGATGCTCAATCCTTTCCTCCCCAGCTGATCTCTGGCGCCCCGAGTTCACTCCCAAACATGGGTCACCAGCATGGTGCAAGGCAAGGCAGATGCCTCAGCCCTCAGTGCCACTGGGCCAGCTGTGAAAACAATTTTTATAAGGGGAATCAGATGGCTAAGTGGATTGGTAACAAGGTAAGGACCTTTTATCTGTAGGTCACTGGTGCAAATCCATTAAGAGGTCAGTAGTGGCCAAAAGACACTATTATCTGAGGGCTGTTCAGTGATCTAAATGAAATGAGTTGTGGTGGTCTCAGACCAGTTTCCAGTGGGCAGGTATCCACATCACAAAGCCACTAACAAAACTGATACTAAAAGGCACCCTTGTTGGCAGTGTCATATGAGAGGCAAAGGACTGAATAGACATGGAGTGTGAAGTAACCTGTTACCTATGTGGTGGTCCCTCCATGACAAGGTTGTGGGGAAGCTTGCACTGTGCAGAGGGCTTCAGTTTTCAGTCTTGTCAATCCAGCACCTCTCATAATTACTAAATGTGTGTGCGTGCACGCACACATTATTATTTATTGTGTAATTAATAGTATACTACAAAAAAGATGGCAGCCTCCTGCAATTTCTACGACCTCTCCCACTGAGGTCACTCTTCCATTGTGCACACGGCATCCATAATGTGGATGTGCTGGGAAGGTACAGTATCAACCCAGGTTTCTGACGCCCACCAGCACAGCACGTCTCCACCTCTGTATATCAGGGCATATCTGACAATGAGGCTGGTGGCATGCACATGGTGGCTGTCATAATTATGTTCCTTTGTCAGGGTACCAGCAGCAAGATGACAGACAGCATTACAGTAATGTTGCCAGCTGTATGGCAAGCACTGCCCGTTGTCACACTACCAGTACCCTGGTGATGAGTGTAACTAAAGACAGCTGTCATTTACATGTAAACAATCTCCGTGTAGGAGTAGGCTTTAAAAACTTAAAAAAATATTCATTTATGATGCCTTGAAAATTCAATGAAGCAAAGAGAAACTGATATGTTGATGTTTTGTTTATTCTGGCTGGTATCTGAATTACTTAATTTTTTAGGTTGTTGCACTGTTGCTTTAAGTCAAAACAAACTGGAGGTTTGCAGGAAACCTCGCAGCTGGATCAGTATGATAAGAAGGTTTCTTGGACAAACACTACCTGCTCTGTTCTTAGAACTTAGCTCTTCTTTTGTTTGAAGCAATGTAAATTTCTGAAAGCTGGAAGTTCTAAACAATTCAAGTCAAGAATGTTTTGAACTGTTTGAGATCTGCCTGTTTGTGCTATAAGTCCCTCACCCTGTGAAAAAATCCCCCGTAACCATTCAAAAACCTTGTACCCCCCACCTGACTATAGGACTCATCTCACTCCCAGGGCACTAGGGAATAATGCCCCTTCTTGCCTGCTTGCCTGCAATCTGTTCCTACTTCTCCCTCGTAGACAAAGCCCCCCCCCAAAAAAAAAAACTATCCATCTGCTTAAAGGAGAACTGTGCTAAACCTGCAAGTTGTTTCCTGAAGAGGATGTTTTTTTAAATACTAGTTCCAGTTCTTTTGTTGTTTAATCTTTACTGGCCTGCTTGTAAACTCAGTGGGTGTTTCCGATTTACTAGTAGGCACCATTTTAAAATCTGATGATATCAGTTATGCCACCATAAAGAACTGCAGAATTCCATGAAGAAAACAGACACATCCTGCCAAGAACAAAGGAGATTAACAATGACATAAACTACATCATACATTATAAAATGGTCTTTAGTGCCAGAGTGCAAGTCAGAAACACCCACAGAATTTACCCAAAGCTGTAAAGACAGAACAGTAACAAGATTTAACTAGACTTTGTTAAAACAGCTTCAACAGTAAATACAGGCTTGCAGGTTAACTGCAATTTGGCTTTAACCCTTACCTAGCCCCACTGTGCTTACTGGGCACTGATCTCCACTACATTGTTCCCATGCCATATCTGGTTAGGTGTAGGGTTTATGCGACTCACAGTAGTAGATAGTAGTACAATTGTAGTAAGTACTGTATTTAATAAGATGTGCTTTCACAGGCTCAGAACACTGGGTGCAAAAAGAGAAGACAAGATGGTGAAACAAATTAAAGGGACACTGTCAGCACTTTATTTACTTGTCGGCAGGTACTCCCAAAAGTTCCTGCACTGCCTGTAGCATTCTGTCTACTGATACATTAGATATAGCAGCAATGTACTCTCCTAATTAATACTTCCTTTTATTAATTTAATTGAAAAGGGAAACTGCATTAGTCCCCTCCTATTCTCCCCACACCCAATGCCAAATCGCACTCACACTTGTGAATGGCACTGAAGTGCCGGAAGGCTTGTTCACCTATCGTTGTACATGAGTTCAGCTTAATACAGGTTCTAATATGAGAAAGAAAGCTGAAATTGGGAAACTATTTTTGCTTTTGAAATGAAGTTAGTTAAATCATGGTCTGAAAGTCGAGCCGAGATGTTGGGCATGCACGTATGAATGTGTGTATACAAGTACATTGCTGCTATATCTTCTACAGCAAGAGACAGACTGCTGCAGGCAGTGCAGACACATCTGGGAGTACCTGATGAAAAGTAAGTAAAGTGCTGACAGTGTCCCTTTAAAGCCCCTGTCCTATGCTTCTAATTGATCTATTATGGATATGGGAGATCAGGAGCACACAGAGGTAATGGGCACCATTATTTATAAGTTAGCAAAAGAACCATGTCACACCCATGTGTGAAAGTTTACTTATCAGTAGATTGCTCAATCCAAAATATAAAAGCTTGTTTTTTTAGAACATGCTAGAGCTGAGGAAGGGCTCTGTGTAGCCTGAAGGCTTCTGTTCAGTAAATTTCTTGTTGGTCCAATAAAAGGCATCAAATCATCCACTTTGTTCAAAAATACCTTGTAGTCACACCACTGCCTGAGTGGCAGTCAGCTCTAAGTGCAGAGTGTGGGATTCATGTGATCCGATCTCTTTGTACAGGTCAAAACCCTCACTGCTCCATTCTGGACTAGCTGCAGACAGTGGATCTAACCACCAGGCCAATCCTTGCACGTGACATAAAGGCTTTTAGTTTAGCAGTGAATGCAGATCGGCAGGATCATATACATTATAGTGGTGTAGCCCGGCTGCATTTTTTAGATGGTGAAAGACGCTCTAGTATGCACGCTGTGCTATACGCAGCCTCACTCAAAGTCCTGGTTGTGCGTGGATGAGGATGGGGGCTATTATAAGTGTATTTATTCCAGTTGTGTTGAAATCGCACCTAACGGAATGTGCCCTGATTGGCTGAAGATGACCTTGATTGCCTGGGTGGTGCGACAGAAGCAAGGTATGATTAGGGGGAGGTTTAGGTAGATAGATGGAGGGAGGTACACATGTGAAAATGTAAAGCATACACATGCTTAGAATAAAAGGATAATATAACCTATAAAAGACTTCAAAGCCCCTCTAACAGAAAGCAGATCACTTGATTTGTATCTAGAGATATCCCAACTCGACTGATCATGGTCTGTGTTGAGTAACAAATGGTTTCTGTTTCTTTGATTAGGTGTTTGGTGATATGGATCAGGTACGGATGACATCGGAAGGTTCTGACTGCCGCTGTAGGTGCATCATGAGGCCTCTAAGTAAAGATGCCTGCAGTCGGATTAAGAATGGTAGCATGAGAGTCGAGGATTTCTACACAGTTGAAACAGTAAGCTCTGGCTCAGATTGCAAGTGTTCCTGTACGGCTCCACCCTCATCTCTAAATCCATGTGAAAATGAATGGAAAATGGAAAAGCTGAAAAAGCAAGCACCAGAACTCCTTAAGGTAAAGCTGCAGATGTCACTACATGTATTTACAGTACAGGCTGTTGGTTCAGGATCTACAGTTTCACTCCATAGATTTTGGATTTTAAAAGAATTTTACTGTTTTGTCACAGAACTGTTAAGAGTGCCAGCTTCCAGCAAACAAAAAAAAAATCACATCGGTTCAGCAAAACTCAGTTACGCCATATTCCAAAAAACCTGGATTTCAAATCATTCCAATATTTGTTACTAAGAGTATTTACACGAAAGCATGAACTTTGTCCCCTACAGTTATAGCTGAGGCTTATACGGGACTAGGAATCATTATCACCTGTTTGTGGCAGCACAGCCATATCCACATCAACACAGACTGGGATGTCACAAGTAGTGATTATATATAGAATAATGGCTAGTTAGGTGGTTATATTGAGAATTTTGCACTCATCCGAGGTGTGAGATGCCACATTGGGTTTGTAAAGGCATCCCACACTGAGGGTGTGTGTAAAATTTGAGTTTTACACACCAACCCAGCCTTCATTTTATATAATTGCTGGAGATAGTTTTTTCGCCGCAGCAATTGTATAAAACAAACAGCTATCCCTGTGGAGTTGTGAACCGGTTGTGTTTCAGCACGGTCCATGGTCAGAAAAGGCTTGTGAAAGAAACATTTTCTTTTTTTTTTTTTTTTAAGAAAGACCAGTTTAAAAGTTATAAAGTGTTTTTTTAGCCCAATTAATTTTTAAAAAAATGTACTTACTGCTGACTCCAAGTGGTGGTGAAGTGTTCAACGCTGACAAATGGTGGCCAGTGCATGCATAGAACAAGGGAAACCTAGTGCGTGTTCACCATTATAACCAGTTAGTTATATCTGGGAATCATAACCGGGGCTCCCTTAGGGAAAAAGCGATACCCAGTTATTATATTATAAAGTGACAAGGAAAATCCAGATACCTCATTGGCTGAGAGATATCACCTGACCATGCTTTAAAATGCTAGGAATGAGTGGTCAGGTGTCCTGGATCTTATTACTGAGGCAAAAAAGCATGATTATCACCCAAATCAGGGACTATTCCATGTATATAATTTATCTTTTGAAATGCATTTAAACAGATGATTTCATGTTAAAAAAATCATATTAAAATGTTTCAGTTTCACTTTACATATAATATATTACAACAGCAAGCCATTTTATCAGCGGAATGAGCCACTCCAAGGTGTGCGGTGAAGGATCTGAATGCACTTCCAAGATGTGTAAAGACATGCTTCCTTCCGCCTCATGCCTCTCTCCCCTGGGACATGCATTAATGCACACCCTGGGCCCGATTTTTGAAGGTTGATGCAGGGCTTGCATCAAGCCCTGTGTCTGACGCATGTTTTGGCGTAGCTGTGCCAAATGCCTTTGCCACAACTGCACACGATTTTATATTCTTGGGTACAGTTGCAACACTCTCCTCACTTGCCAGCAGTCTGCACCACATATTTGGTGCAAACCTCATAAAAATTGTCCACAGAATGCCAAAAGTTAGATTGGGGAAGCTGATCTAACTTGTGGCATTTGGCACATGGGAGTGAAAATCCTGATCACCGCCAAGGAGATTCCGCAAGCTCTGTGCACCATATAATCAGTGCACCAAGAACTTGTGGCGGTCTCGGGGGCTTTGAAAATCAAGCCCCCTGACTTGGCTTATTAATGGCATAAACCTCAGCTGTGAGTAAACTGCAAAGGACAAACATACAGTTTCTGTGTCAATGTCCTTAACAATAAAGAAACCAATAGCTTGAAATACACATTTTTGGGGAATGTTTTGTAATCTGCTGCTGAATCCAACTGAGGTTGTCTTATGCTAGTAACAGCAGCCCTTCTTTATTGTAATGAAAAAACATAGTGACATCAAAAAACACTGTACAGCGATAGCATTTGGAATGTGGTGGCCCTTTTGTCCGCACTCCTGCTGAATGACAATACCTGATTTGAAACATTTCACAATTAAAGTTTATCTGCTGAAATGTTACTCATACGGTAATCTCACTGTAATAAGTAACGAAGACTAATATCTAACTGTATTTGCGTTTATTTGTAATGATATGACAAGCCAAGGTTTCTAACAAACATTGAGAGTTAAGAACTGACTAAAAGTTATTTTCTCACAGGCTACTGATTGAATAATACCTATATGAAATTTGATCTGCACAGTCATTGCATGTTTAGCCATAAAAAGCCATGAGCTGCTTTTTTGTGCTTGCATATTGTAATGCACTGAAAAATAGGATAGTCTTCCATAGTTTGTAAGGCTGGCTTTTCTAAGAACAACATTATCAAGAATCTATAAACTGCAACCCATTTTTTTTCTGTAGAAAACCACTACATGTATTCTGGAGCCAATGTGTAATTCCAGGAAACCACAAAGCCGTTTATGCAAAGGATTAGCAATTAGAACTTTTTCCCTTTGTGGTGGAGCTGGTGATGCATGCAGCAACATCTCAGGTTGGATTTATAGTAGTATCTATTCTTTTTACTTGATCTCTTTATTGTCCCCAGCTGTGCTCACCTCAGGAGCTGGGGTCCTCCATATTAACTCCTGCCCAGTGTCTCCGATATTTGGCTGGGGCCACCTTCTAATTCAGGGTCGGTGATAGCTTCAGTCATTCCGTCGGTCCTTGGCATACCCCAGAGATAGTGTACCCTATTCTTACCATGGAGTTCAGTGTACTGGACGACAGAAATCGACAACTTTAGGTTGATCAGGGGCCTCAGGGTAAGGAGGAGCCATTCTATCTGCTCAGTGAGTGTTGGACATGATTGACCAACCCAATCATGCACCTGCCAACCCAAAAGGGTTTTTTCCCCCAGTTAGAGTCCCACCTTGTCAATATGCATGCACACATGCAATGGACCTATAGTACAAGGGTGATGCCCTGCAATGTGTGGTCACACATGTCACTAAGGACATTTAAACTTGCTTCCTTCAGGTGTTGCTGTCCGTGCAAAACACTGCAGCCACCAGCCCTGGGAGGAGAGCTTTTAGACTCTTAGCCCTCTCTGCTGGCCTCTGTTTCTGACATCCTCAGCTCAGGGCACCAATCCAGGCCACCAGCATGCCACAATGGTACCCCACTACTTGGTGCTGTGGAGCTGGCCAGTAGCATCTGTTTTTGATTTGCATACAACTTTGGTTGTGTGTGACTATTGCAAAGTGGGTTACAAATTTGCACTAACAATTGCCATACCTTCTCATGACTTAAACTTCCCTGTCCCTCAAGAAATCGGAGGACACCTAAAAGACTGCCTTCCTGGGCAATAACATTCCTACAGTACCTTGTCAGAGTGACTGGGTTGGTGCTACAGCTTTTTTTACCTTTGGACCAAGAGGGTGGGTGTTCAAGTCCCACACTGCAGACATGCGCTCTTATGCAGTGCTGGCATAGTAATAGAATATTGGGGCAAGAGTGCTGCGCTCTTGGAGGTGCAGACTGTTCTTTTACTGACACATTAAACAGTCTCTGGTTGTTGACCATACAAAGTCAGAAATCTTATAAGACTATTCAAAAAGAGAAAACTATTAACCTGGTATCCGTGGCAGTATTCCCATTCTCAATAAAATAGGTTCTAATTCCATTAAAGTGTAAGGGTTGTCGCATGCATGAAGGTTCTTTATTCTCCTGTATGTTCCCCTGTACCACATTCACTAGCTTTTTGCTTGCAAATGCTTTGAAATACCATTGGTCCAGTGTTCAAAGGGCCACAGTGCATCCGGTGCAGAGTTATAGTCAAGCAATGTTACAGTGCTCCTTTGCCAGCTCTGCCACTTGAGGACTCCTAGCACAATAAGTTCAATACTGAATACAAACTACCAGCTATATGCTAATGGGATCCCCATACACCTGTCTGTATATTTCAGAGGTGTGCATGTAGACATACAAGTGTGTGAATGGAACTCTGTACGAGCCTACAGGTATGGAAACATGAACATACATGAGTATAGTGCGGTGAATTTAAATACCTTGTTGATTATCAGATGCCAGTGAGCCATTTATTTATTGTATTTACTTTTGGAGTGTACAACACTTCAAATCCTAAATATCCAATGGCCCCAATATAAGTGTTTGGGGGATTCAGATTATCCTTGACAGTTGGCTGACATTCAGACTGTGCACACTCCTTTCCTCCCTGTTGCTGTACGCGTCATCCGTCAATCTCTAAAAGTACCCTGCCCCCATCCATTCTGCCCACATTGCATTCATTTGAAGGGGGTGACTGGCATTCAATCATTTAAATGTGGGGACTCCTGGGTAACTAACCTCATGTAAATAGTAAATTTGCCTGTTAAGATGCTGAGGCACACCTAGTTATTTATAACTTCCCCCAGTTGGTAACGTGAAACTCATATTCATGGGGTGCATGATCACTGGGGGGGGGGGGTACATGCAGTAAAGTATTAGATGAGGGTACTGTACAATGTTTTTTGACTTTTTGCTATTGTTCCACAGCTGCAGTCAATGATTGATCTGCTGGAAGGCACTCTCTACAGTCTTGATATGATGAAGGTCCACGCCTACATTAACAAAGTGGTGGCTCAGATGAACACCCTTGAGGAGGTATAGCATATTGAAACACATATATGGTTTCCAGTATTTTGTAAGTGAGTGGTACAGTTTTCTTTAAAGAGACTTTACAGATTCCAACAAAAAAACAACAGCTCACAACTGGTATCAGCCAAGCTCTGTTACACAAAAGGTCCAACAAATTTGAATTTCAGGATCATCTGTAGCATGGATGAAATTTTTTCTAGCATGTTCTAAGCACAGATGCACACCCCTCTGCACCCCATCCTGCTCAGCCTAGGCTTCTAGACAGACAGCCAGGTCAGGGGCAGGCATGGGGCAACGATGCTCTTCCATCTGAGCTTTAAAAACATGTTTGTGCCGTGGAGGGGGTGTGAAGGCAGCAGTGTAATGTGAGTGCAGATGCAGCAGTAATGCTTGCATACCCTCCAAACCAGGTACTTCCAGGCCTTCCTACGGTTTAATTGAACTGTGCAACATGTTGCCCCAGCCCTTCCATCTGGTGTGGAGGAAGCCATATCTTTTATTTATTTTTTACAAAAACTTTTCTCCCCGTAGAGGGGATATGGCAGTTTGTGGAAGACTGCAGTATCCCACAATCCTCTGCTCCACATGATGTTGGGGGACCCGCTCTAGCATTGGCAAAGCCCAGTAGCCATCTCTGCTGTGCTCCTGACATCCCTTCATGTGTGTATCACAGAGGCCTGAGGTAATAGATACTGGTAAGTGCACGAATCGCACATACCCAGATAAGTTTAGTAGGTCCAGCACTAAGGAACTGCAACCCCCCTCCTATCAGTTCACCAACTGACATAATTGTGCCCAATGGGGTGGGCATTGCAAAGGGTACTTCTATGTCATGGGGTAATGTAGATGTTACAACTCACCAGCTTCACCCTCGGCAAAGCAATCACTTTTTACCAGTTTACCTTTCTAATTTTTCCTGGGAGCTGCTGAAACAGGGGAACCTATGGTCTGATGACATAAACACACTGACACAGAGATGTTCGAGTGCTTGACTCTCCTTTACTGAAGCAGATTGAACAGGTATCACAAAATTAATTCATTCAGGTCACAGAGACCCAGATCGGTCTGACTTTTATGCAGTTACTTCAGTTGCTTATGATAACATCTTCAGACAATTCCTTGGTCCCAGCACAGCAGCTGTGTCCTTTTATGTACCCATGTCCTAGACTCTCACAACCCCTTGCCGAGCCTTTTTGGAACATTCCTCATCTCACTGTAAACACTCCTACTTCTGGGAATCTCAGCTCCCTGAACTGATGCCATTTAACATGGGCAGCAACCCAGCAGTTCTGTGTGAATTTAAACAGGCATGCTGACAAGACACCATGAACCTTCAGGGGGGATTTCCTACCATGGGCCTGTTGAAACTGTACCAGTAACTGTGCCCAGTGCCTGGGAACTGCTGATGCCCCTACACACCTGGAGGGGCAACCATCAGCCAAAGCTCTGCTTTCACTGCAACATCTTGTAGCCTGGTCTCCTGGTACTGCCTGTTTGTGTGACAACAAGTGTCCAGCTTTACCTTTTGGGGACTGTCCCAACATTCACTGGGGCACTCGTCTAACTTTACCCTTACCGACTCTCTCCACTTCCAGCCCAGTGTATAACTTAATTCCTGGTTCAGTTCCATCCTGCCTGTCTTCAGATGGGTGTAATTTCTGATGTGCCCCCCCCCCCAATCAGCCATAAATCCTCAATCCTCTTCAGGCCCACAGGCCATTAGGTGGCACTCCTTGGGGGCACCCCCCCCCCACCAGTTCCCATACCCTCTCGAGGATCTCTGTTTTGTCTGATGGCAACCTGGTTTGACTCCCACCTCCAAGCCTCGGCTGATAAAAGGCTGAGTGCCTGAGATCCCTCTTGCTCATGTCAGGCATACAGATGTATTGTGTGATGCTTCTTCTGAACAGGGTGTCTAGACTTCCTGCCAACCTCTGGCCATGAGGGTGGCAAGGCACTCCCATATCCAGGTGGTGCCTGCAGTGGGAACTATGCTCACTTGGCCCTTGTCCTGAGCCAGCCACCAGCCAGACCATGAATACCTGGTCCAACCTTCTAAGAACATATCAGTACCCCTAAACCCGCACCCAACTGTGAAGGCCAGTATGCTTGCAGAGCCTCCCCAGCCAGCACCTGACATTGGGCAGTGCACTGGTCCCTTGCTCATGCCTGTAGCCACCACCAACAAAAGCATCTTGGCCATAATACCCTCTTCCCTACATACCTTGGCCAGCTTGCCCCTTTTCAACCATCTTCCCACCAAAAACCTACCAGCACTAGCAGAACCTCTAGTTGGTCATGGGAGCCCTTTTTATAGTACTGTATTCTTCCCATTTCCCACTGTCCTCATGTGGGTGAAACACAGGCACCTATATCCCTCTAATTGCCTCAGCTAATAACCACCCTGCCCTTTACTGGCAGGGAGGGGTTTGCACGTAAGGAATAACCCATAAACTTGTGTGTGGCAACAATGTACTGTAATAACCACACATCCCCGGTGGGTTGCAAGGAACAAGGCACTATCAAGGGTCTTTAACCACCTAGGAAGGGTGTTTTTTGTGCATCGTGACACAGCTGAAATGCAATGTTCTACTTAAAATATTTGTTAGAAGGTAAAAAGTGCTATTGCTGCTAACAGATTGCTTTCTTTCTTTCTTTGGCTCGGACTTTAATCCAAGTACCTCTGGGCTTGCCCTAGATTAGTTATCCTTACAGATAAAGTGGAAATTGTTGCATTTTTGATTCCCTTGAGATTCCTTCTTAGAGTCCACAGGAATGTGAAACTTACTAAACAGGCAGGTTTGAAAAACAAAGTTTCCATTAGAAGAATGATGTGGAGCAATCCAGATGCATTATTACATTGTTCAGAGTAAAGAGGGGGCATGAATAGTGTTAGCTTTTCTAGCACAATGAACCAAGTGACAAAGTACTGTATAGTCTGTCTAACTTGAGTGCTCTGCCCAGGGCACATCACTGTGGCATATTCTCCAAGCTGCAATGGTCTTCTCTGGAGTGAAGGCATTCTTACCCACTTCTCTGGCTGGTTTTCAAAATGGTCAAAATCTATATCCCCTCTCAGCCTTCAAGGAGTTATTGCTCCTAAACCCCCTAGGTGGGTGATACAATCCTCTTCCTGCACTCTACTAGAGGTGCCCAGGTTTAAGTCAGACTCAGGTAAGAGGTCCTTTGCCACCACCGCCTCATTCCTGTGGAACACCCTCCCATTGGAGTTACAAAACTGCTCCTCCCCTGGAGACTTTAAGAAAGGTCTAAAACCCTAGAGCACAGCCAATGCACCCACAAGCATTGATTTTGAAATTCTAAACATGTGTCCACTTTTTTTTCTGCCTTGTTATGACATTGCATTTTTTGCAGACTCTCTTATCTTCATGTAGTCTTGAAGGTTATCTTTGTTTAGACATTTCTCAGTGCATTTTTTTCCAGTTGTCATATTATTGTGAAACTTTGTATGTATCTAACTTGTGTCTAGTGATTCATGCATAATTCTGTTCTGGCTTGCATGTGTAACTTCCCTTTGACTCATCTTTGGCTGCTCCAGGGCCCTCAAGGTCCTCACAACACACACACCTCTGAGGGAGCCAGCCTGGGTTAGAAAGGGAAATCATATGGTAGTGCAGTGCCTGCACCCAAGGAAGTGATAGGGCATACCTGTGGACAAGTAGCAGGTTATTGCCCCCCTCAAGAACATACTTTAGCTGGCCCCAAACAGTTCCCCACACACAGTGACAGTACCCCTTTTGTTACAATAAAACTCCGTAACAGCAATTAACATGAACAATAACAGTATTTCATTTTTAGGGAAGGGGAGAGGGAGGCAAAGCAACAACAACAGTAATATCTGGCTAGCAAAACTGTGCTTCACTGAATTCCCACCTCCCACCTGTGCGTGCACCTGTCCTTACTTGGCAGCTGCCAGAAAGTCTATATACTCAAATTGGTGAGTACCTCACTGCAGTACTGATGACAATGCAGGGAGCTCTCATTGGGACTCAATACTTTAAACACAACTTTGCTGTAAATTCAGGCCTGGATGCAATTTTCTGGCAGAGTCCTGCCCAGGACCTAACCCCCTAATGTCAGCCTAGCTAACTAGTAGTAGTAATAGTTTATTGTTCGACATTTGTCATTATAAAAATAGAAAACAATAGTAATGACAATAAATAATACATCATAAAAAAACACACAATCGCATATTAAACAGATCATTATATACCCAAAGCCAGTTAAATCCATCAACAATACAAACATACCAGTGCATTTTGATATCTTATTCAGTCCTCATTCCAGCCTCTATCCTTTTTCTAATTGTTATTATAGTATTAAAGAATATGGCTGTAGCTTTAATTGCCAGTGGATCTTCATTATATAATAATATTTCCAAAAATAGTAGATTATCTATTTGCAGTTGTTCGATATTGTCAACATGAAATATAGTTCTAACCAAAATTGTTCTAGGTAAGGCATACCAAGGAAATAAGCAAACCACATGCTCCAAATTTTCAACACCCCTGTGGCTACAGTCGCAGTTACTTGACATTTCTTTCTTTTTGGTATTACTCCTTTTCAAGGTGTTGCTATCAAAAGTCTCAAGCTTGTAAGTTACAAAGACAGTTCTCATTTTTGGTTCTATTAAGACTTCCATATAATATTGGATTTCAAATTGATATTGGCTATTATTTGAAAACCATGGTGAAAATGTTGTTTGTCTTATTTTCTCTCTATCTACACCTTCCCAATATTTTGCATCTCTCTTATTTATATATTTTTTATACCAATCACTTAGTACAGTATTAGCTTCCACATATGTTTTGGGCCTATTTAACCCTTGTTTATTCAGCATTTTATACACTACCTCCAGCCATTTGGATCTGTAGAAGTCTCTATAGTACCAGTTTTCTCTTTTTCAATTAAACATAATTTAGTTAATCTTTCTGTTGTTTGCTTTGTTAACCTTAGCCAAAAATTAAGGTTTTTTTTGTATCTATAATAGCCTCAATATTAGGTATCCCAAGCTCTGCCCTAATATATGGCAAGAGAAATGAGTTGGGCACATTAAGTGTTTTCCTTAAAAGCTTATGTATTGGGATCTTAAATTGTTCTCTCTTCTTCCAGTCCCAGATCTCAGCTCCATAAGAGATCTGTGCTATATATTTTGCCCTAATAGCACTCAACAATGGTTTAATGGAGAACCCCCCCGTACATTGAATTATATTTTCCCAGTGCTAGGGCTGTTTTCTTTGCTTGGACAAGTACACTTGCCACATGTTTACTCCAAGAACCAGTTGAAAGCATTGTAATGCCTAAATAAACATAAACCTTAACCATATGCAGTTTTTCTCCTCCTAATCTCAAATTTCCATTTATTTTACCTTTATCAAAAACAGTTATTTATGTCTTGGTTCTATTAATTTGTAAATCCAGTTGTTTGACGTACTATACAGTTCGTCGATCTGCTTTTGCAGTCCATGTTTTGTCAATGAAAATAATATAATGTCATCTGCAAAAGCCAAAATGCACATTGTTGCTCTTTTATTTTTGGACAATCTGCTTCTATTGTTATATGTTGCTTAATCAAAACATCAATATAAATTGAAAAAGAGGGTAGGTGCTAATACGCACCCCTGCCTTACTCCTCTACATGTTTCTATTGGTTTTGTTAATTCTCCATTAGCACCATATCTAACTTTAGTCCCTATATCCTCATACAACCTTTGTATTATATGTATTAATTGTCTATTGATACCTTCTTCTACCATGATATTCCATAATGTAGTCCTGTTAATGGTATCAAAGGCTGACTTAAAATCAACATACATCACATATAGCCTTTGTTTTCTTAAGTATACATATTTTTCTATTAAATGTGTGAAAACAAAACAATTATCTAGTGTATTATATCCTTCCCTAAATCCTGATTGATGTTTACTAATTAACCCCTTGTGTTCTAGCTCCAATAATAGTTTATCCAAAATAATTTTTGAGAACAATTTTAAAGAGGAATCCAGCAAGCTAATTGATCTGTACATTGCTGGATCATGACAGTTCCCTTTTTATGGATAGGGACTATAATTGTCCCTCTCCAAGACAGAGGAAAAAAGGTTCCAGTCAACAATTGGTTAAATAGTATATGGAATACATCAACCCAAACTGTAGTGTTTACTAAAAAAAACTTCTGTAGATATTTCATCAGGTCCTGTGGCTTTATTTGTTGTCATTCTCTTTAAAGATATGACTACGTCCTGTCTTGTTATCATTAAATGAGGTTTATAATTGTCCATTATAGATATAGTAGTTGTCTCTATAGTTTCACCATAAATTCCCTTAAAATAGTCAATCCACTCTTGTTCTTTAATATAGGTATCTATTTTAGTTTTATTCTTAGTTATTCCCTTAGAAACCATAGCCCAAAATGTCTTGCTATCTCCCTCATTTATAATTTTCAACATTTCTTGCTCTTTATCCCATTGATATTGCTGCCTTTTTCCCTCTAAGAAATTATTATATGTCTTTCTATGTTGGTTCAAATTCTTAAATCTATTTATGTCTTTAGATCATCTTGTTTCTCTTACCTTGTTGTTTAAAGATCAAATGCACTGGTTTTTCCATATTTTTAATAAAAACTTGAATTCAAGTCCCTGTGCCATGATTAGTGTTTCCTGAAAATATCATGCAGTTTGGTTTTGTGGTTTTCTTTAAATCAGCATTTATTAAATATGTTAATGTGCTCTGCAGTAACTGAAAACAGTGAAGAGTTTTCTGTCCCTATCAGTGAGCAATGACATCATTATTGTCTAGCCTGCTGCTTTAGCAATTAAGTTCCTGATCGACTGAAAAAGCTATTGTAGTTCTCAGTCAGTGCAGTCTGTAGAACTGATTGTTTTCAGTCAAAGTTTGTTACTAACCCATCTGGTTTGTGTTTAAATAGATTAGCTTAAGATTCAATCATTCTGTTCTCATAAATATTTGATCATTTGAGTTTCAGTGGTAAACTGAAGTGGTATGAATATCTATGAAAAATTACCTTGTCTGTATCACAGCTGTGAAACTCTGTATTGTTCTGTGGCTGTATAAAACAGGATTGTTTAATGGATATAAAATAAATCTAAAGTTTGTTTATTCATGGAAGCAGTGCGTCTTTGATGTAGCCTTCATAAATAGGTTCATGTGAGAACAATTTTGTTTTTATGTCAGACTGACAAACAGGTGTCTGCCAGGCCATTATTTCTTAACTGCCCCTATCACTCATTTATTATGTTTGCTTGCACGCATGTGCAAGAAACACAGTGCCACCATACAAGTTTTCATAGGTGTGCCTCCACCACTTCCAATGCCCTGCTCCTTTCTGCAGGCACGGCTGCACCGCACTAATGAATGTCTGAGCTGTCTATGACAGCCGTTCAGATGCAGTGGCATGCAGTTCTGAGAAAAGCACTGCTACAATCAGTGGTGGTAACGTTTAGGCAATTAGCATACTGCCATTGGCAGTATGCAAATTGCCTATATCAGCACTGCATCTGAACTGTCAGACAGTTTGTTTCTGATCCCACCCCGAACACATAGGTAGCATGCTGGGAACCCACCCCAGCATGCTCATGCACTCCCCTCCAACCCCGCACACTGCATGACTGGGGGTGCCCAATCCCCCATCAGCTCCACTGCCCCCCAAAGCAAACTTCCTGGTGCCATGCTGGGAGCCCACCCCAGCATGGTCTAGGTAGCACACTGGGAGCCCACCCCAGTGTGTAATTGCATTACCATCCACCCCCACACACTGTATGACTGATGGGGGTGCCCAATCCCCCATTGGCTCCACTATCCCCCAAAAGCAAACTTCCTGGTGCCATGCTGGGAGCCCACCCCAGCGTGGCAGAAGTTTGTGGCCAATCGGGGTGCCCAATCCCCCATCGGCTTCACTGTCCCCCCAACAAACATGCAGATGCCATGCTGGGAGCCCACCCCAGCATGGCAAACATCCCACGTCATCTTAAAAAATAAAAAAAAAACACCTAGAACAAAAGAAAAAGGTCCCTTGTTGACTCTCTTGCCCCCTCCCCAACCCGCGCCCACTCTCTACGTACCCTACCTCTCCACACCCCCTTCACCCCATACTTACCTCCGGTGGCCAAAATGGCGATCTTTGGTGGACCGGGAACATGTCTGCACTTTTCAAAGCCGACCGCGAACTGAAGAAATTCCGGTGAGCTGTATAATGACATAAATAGTTTTTTTTTCCAACTTTGGTGCATATCTCAGCCATTTTAGGGAATTCTTTCATGAAATTTTCAACATGGGGTTCTTGGGACCCCACCTCATGAACTCAGCCACTGTCATTTTGCTATTCTGTCCGAAAGGTGATTTTGCTGTCACTGCATGGAACCACCTTTTGGGACAGAGTAACAAAACAACAGTGTCACAGTTCATGAGGTAGGCCCCCCAAAACCCTATGTTAAAAATTTGGTGAAAAAATTCTCAAACATGACCGTTTTACAAACGTGCAATGCGCAGTTCCTACGCACGCTCGTAACTTTGAGAATTTTTACTATTTTCACTCCAGATTTTCAACATTGCCATTTTAACACACCTCCTTATGAGCAGTATGGCTGTAATTTTTCACATCTTGCCCAAAATGTGTTTTCGTGCATGTAGCGCACAATGGCGCGGTTGGTGTGCGAAATCAATGTTTGGGACAGATTAAGAAAATCACAGTGACACTGTTCATGAGCAGAGGTCTTAAAATGACTGCATGAAAAATTTGGTGACAAAAGTTCATAAAATGACTGTGTTATGAGCGTGCATTGTGCAGTTTCCACGCAGCCTCATAAGTTCACAAGTTTGCAATATTTTCAGTCCAGATTTTCAACACTGACATTTTTCCACACCTCCTTATGAACAGTACAGCTGTCATTTTTCACACCCTGGCCAAAATGTGTTTTCACACTCCTGGCACAGAAATGCGCGGTCGCTATGGGAAATCAGTGTTCGGGACAGATTAAACAAATCATCTTGTGGGTTCATACAGTACGTGTTCCTGAAAAAGCTGAGTGTGGCAGTCACCTGTTTGTCAGTCTGACATAACAACTAAATTGTTCTCACATGAACCTAATTTTGGAGGCTACATCAAAGACACACTGCTTCTATGAATTAACAAGCTTTAGATTTGTTTTATATCCATTAAACAATCCTGTGTTCTATAGCAGGAAAACACTGCAGAGTTTTGATTAAATCAAATTGACAGCTGTAATATGACAAGGTAATTTCTCACAGACATTCATTCATATCACTACAGTTCAGCAATGAAACTCAAATTATCAACTTTTTATGAGAACATAATGATAAATTTTAAGCTAATCTATCTAAACACAAACCAGATGGGTTAGTAACAATCTCTGAGTGAAAACAATTAGCTCTACAGACTGCTTTGACTGGGAACTGCAACAGCTTCTTCAATCAATCAGGGACTTAACTGCTGAAGCAGCAGGCTAGACAAGAATCATGTCATCGCTCACTGATAGGGACAGAAAAATCTTCAGTTTTCAGTTACTGCAAAGCACATTAACAGATGCTGATTTAGAGAGAAACACAAAATCAAACAGCATGATATTTTCAGGAAACACTAATCATGACACAGGGACTTGAATTTAAGTGAATTCAAGTTGTTTTTAAATATGTGCATTTGATCTTTAACAACTTTTTATAGGCGATACATTCTTTGTTAAACCATGTATTAGATACAATGGTATTGGTCTTTAACAAAACCTGTTTGTATAATTTGGTTTTATTTAACTTAAACATATCCCATATAGCATCTCATATATTAATGAGCCCATGGTTTGATGGGGCTCTGAGGGAGCTGCGGAGGCAGGGGCGTAGATTAGAGCGTCGCTGGCGGAGGACTGCCTTGGATGCTGACCACCTTATTTTGTTAGAGCATTATAAACTCTATCAAACAGAAATTTCCCATAAGAAGGCAGAATTCCTGTCCAGGGAAATAGCTGTCACACAGAATCGACTGGCTCCGCTCTTCCGAACTGTTGACAGGCTGTGCAACCCAGCCTGTCAGCAGTTCCATCGTGCCTTTTCACAAAGTGAATGTGATGAGATCGCTCATTTCTTCACGAATAAGGTGGCCAACATCAGGCAGGAGTGCCATCAGCTTCACTCTATGGGGGATGCTGTTGGTCAGCGCTTGGTCACAGAGTCCAGAGTTTCCTGGAGTACCTTTGATCTGCCGGAGTTCGTGGACATTATGAGGCTTGTCCAGGGGATGCATCCCACTTGCTGTAGTTTAGATCCAGGCCCTACTTCCCTGATTTTGGGTTGTAGTGATATTATCGGCCCAGTCTTTGCTCGGATTGTCCAGTGCTCTTTGGATTCGGGTGAGCTTCCCAGCTCCCTGAAGGAGGCGGTGGTGACACCCCTTCTGAAGAAAGCTACTTTAGACCCAGAGAACCTAGTGAACTACAGGCCTATCTCTAACCTTCCTTTTGTGGGAAAGGTTATTGAGAAAGTTGTGGCAACTCAACTGGAAGACCATTTGACCATCCATAATTTATATGAACCTCTCCAATCAGATTTTTGTAAGAGGCATAGTACTGAGACTGCTCTGGTTCGGGTGCTCAATGATCTCCTGATGGTGAGAGATTGGAGAAACCATTCCATCTTGGTATTCCTTGATTTGTCATCAGCTTTTGACACTGTAGATCATGGGGTTCTGCTCGAGCATTTGAGGTTCATCTGTGAGCTGTCAGGGACAGTTCTCAGATGGTTTACATCTTTCCTTGCCAGCAGATCTCAGACAGTCATCTCGGGAATATTTTCTTTTGAGTCTTTCTCTCTGCCTTGCGGGGTGCCTCAGGGCTCGGTGCTGTCGCCCATGTTATTTGCAGTGTATATGCTGCCCCTCAGAGACATTGTAAGATGGTATGAGCTGAGGTTTCACTGCTATGCTGATGATACCCAGCTCTACCTGTCTTTTGCCCCGATCAGGTTAGTGCCCTCTCAGTATTGAACAGCTGCCTTGTAGAAATCCAAGATTGGATGAGTTCCAGCGGTTTAAAGTTGAACCCAGGAAAGACTGAGGTTTTGGTTTTGGACCCAGGTCATAGGACAGAGGGGTTGAGAACTGATCTCCCCTCTGGTTTAGTCCTGGGGAGGCCCAGATTCTTACCTCTGAGCGGGTGCATGACCTGGGAGTGGTGCTTGACGATGGTCTAATCCTTCGACATCAGGTGTCGGCAGTTGTCAAGCTGGTCTTTTACCATCTTAGGAACATTGCCAGGATCAAGCACCTTGTTCCATCCAGTGATCTGCCTGTTTTGGTCCACACCTTTGTGACATTGCGTCTTGACTACTGCAACTCTCTTTACCCTTGGCTTCCTGGGGTTGATATCCACCGCTTGCAGCTAGTGCAGAACGCTGCTGCATATTTATTGACTGGGGTATCAAGGAGAACACATACTACCCCAGTGCTGCTTGATCTGCACTGGCTGCCTGTTCAGTGGCAGATCACCTTTAAGGTAGGTTTATTAACTTACAAAGCCCTACACAGACAGGGTCCTGACTACCTGAAAGAGCTCCTGGTTTCTTACACCCTGTTGTGACAGCTCCACTCGGCTGATGAGGGTGTTGCTGGAGATCCCGAGGGTTTGTTTAAAGTCCTCTGGTGCTCATGCCTTTGGGTTTGTTGTCCCTACCCTCTGGAATTCTCTGCCCTGTCAGCTACATGACTGCAGGGCAGTGGGGTGCTTTAAGCAGGCACTGAAGACCTTTCTATGGGGTAAAGTGTTCCCGAATTTCTGTGATTTTATCTGTTCTTATTGTTTTGTTTTATGTGACTGTGCAGCACCTTGATTTATGAAAGGTGCTATACTAAATAAAATTTATTATTATTATTTATTATTGTTGTCCTATTTCCAATATAACATAAATACTCTCTTCAATAAATGCTGCTTCTTCCATCTCTAAATGGATATCCCATTTAAGTCTTATTATACAGGGTTTTATTTAACTCTAAAAATTGATTAGCGTTTTGCTCATAAAAGTGCTAAATCTTTGTGAAAATGCATAGCTCTTGCCTCACTGTGTTTAACAAACACAGCACTTCTAGAAAATCTATATAAATACTTTCTGTACAGTTAGTATCATCCCAAGAAAAAAACTGCTAATCAATTATTTAAAACCCTGTTATAGCTTATATCCGAAAGTGGTTTTTCATTAAGGCACCCCAAAGTTGGGAATTCTTGTGGACATATATTTCCTGATAATAATATAGGCAAAAATGATTGCTCTCAGATCTTGTTGGTATACATAAATTCTCCCATACCATTACATCTCCTGTCCAGTATATCATATCTATTAATGAAGTGCCTCCCGGACTTACCTAAGTATAACAACCCTGCAAATCACCCTTAATCCTTCCATTTAAAAGATATAGATTAGTTAATTTCAATAATTCAATTAGCTTAGTTCCAGCTTGATTGATCTTGAGATCCATAATGGATCGATATGCTATAGTAGAATTAGATAATTGATTAATGCAAGAATTGTCTAGAAGTCTGTCAAAAGAGCCAGTTCTGGCATTTAGGTCCCCCATCATAAGTACTTCAACATTAGGATATTTCAATTGTACTCCTGTAAATATACTAACATACTAAAATGCCAGCAGAATAGGCCTAACGGTCTTTCGAGTCTGCTCGATTGGTCAGCCCCCACCCTGTGTGCTGACCTTGCTGTCCCCCTCGCCTTCTCTGGCTTCTCCCTTCCCAGTTCCGGATATTCTTGCTGCATTGGATTTTGCTTCCAGAACCCTTCCCCTGTACCTGTCCCAGCCCCTCTTGAACCCCTCCACCGTCTCTGCCTCCACCAGCCCCCTAGGCAGTGCATTCCATGGCTCCACCACCCTCTCAGTGAAGTAGCACCTCCTTCTTTCTCCCCTGAATCTTCCCCCCTCCAGCTTCCACCCACTATTGGAAAATATATTTTCCAATAGTTGCCAAAATTCTTCCTTGTAATTTATTTTATTTATTTATTTAATTTTATTTTAGTCTTTGGTAGCCAGGTAAGGCCCACTAGGCACAAGTGCCTGTTTTCAGAGGCAACCTGGGAACACTGGGTGGTTAAGTGACTTGCTCAGAGTCACACAGTATGCAAGTGGAGGTTGTGAGAATCAAACTCAGATCTGGTCTGCTGGATGTATCAAGCTCATTCACACCTCATTCCTCTAACCTCTAGGCTATTCAGCCAGCCCAAACTTGATTGTTTTGGGGGAAGAGTATACATTGAAGATTATTAATCTCTTATCTTGCTTTAATAAAAGTATTACCAGTAAATTATCTTCACTATGAAGTAATATGTGGGTAGTAAATATACCTAACCACACATAGACCACTAATCCACCTGATAGTCTTCCATATTTATTTATCCTGATAGCAGGTGAGTGGTATAGTTCATAACCATTCAATATGATATTATCCTCTTCCTCATGCCATGTTTCCTGTAGGCATATAATGTCTGCAGTTTGAATAAAGGATAAAAAATCATCATCAATCCACTTGTTGGAAAGCCCAGCTATATTCCATGTGTGCCTGTAAAAAACAAATCAGAACAGCAAAGAGCACCTACTGCAAGGAACTGCTCACAAACTCTGCTGGTGATCCTAGAAAATTCTGGACACATATCAAGACCTTTCTTGGGGCTACCCAGTCATCGACCCCAGAGGATATGATCCTAAATGGTGTACATTGCAACGACTCGAACACTATAGCAAATGCCTTTAACAGATTATTCACGGACCTGTCTCAGTACACCTTGTCCTTCGCTTCACCTCCCACAGCATCTCAGCCTTACTGCACACCCCAGAGATCTGCATCTGGTGCTGACCACTGCCAACTAACTACTACCCCCCCTTTCCACTTTAAAGCTGTATCTAGATCCGAGGTCCAAAGGCTATTGCAAAACATATCTGACAACACTAGCCCCGGCTCAGATTCACTCAAGTCATGACTTCTGAAGCTAGCAGCACCATTGATTGCCTCGCCACTGGCCAAGATTTTCACTCTGTCTGTCTCTCTCTTACAGCGTTGTCCCAGATCTCTGAAAGATTGCCCAAGTTACGCCTATCCTTAAAAAAGGAGACCCAAAGGATATCAACAACTACAGGCCCATAGCCATCCTCTCTGTGCTAAGCAAGCTACTGGAGAAGCTTGTTGAAACCCAAACCATTGACTATCTCACAAAGAACAACCTTCTCTCAGACACTCAGCATGGTTTCAGAAAAGGGCACAGTACCTCAACCGCTCTTGTCAAATTCTCCACCGATGTATTCTGCAACATGGACAAAGGCCTACTCACTGGAGCAGTATTTATCGATCTTACCAAAGCTTTTGATCTTGTTGATCATCCCCTGCTTCTCTCAACCCTGCATAGACTTAACTTCTCATCCTCAGTAGTTGACTGGTTTAACAACTACCTATCAAACAGATTACAACTTGTTACATTCAACTCCGTTCTCTCGGATGTGACCAGCACTGACATCGGAGTACCCCAGGGCTCCATCCTGAGACCCCTTCTTTTCTCGCTATACATCAACAACATAGATCATACCATACTCTCCTGCTCAGCTATCTTATATGCTGATGATCTCGTCCTCTACTCCAGTGCTGACAAAGTTAACATCATTAACAAAAACCTCTCCTCGGATTTCAGGAATGTGCAAACATGGCTAAATGCTAATAAGCTCATCCTCAACACAAAAAAGACCCAAACCATGCTATTTGGCACTGCCCCCAAACTCAGGGCCTGTAAGGAACCCCTCCTAGTCCATGACTCTGGGGGGTCTCTCATTGACTGTGTCACATCCTTCAAATACCTGGGAGTCCTCCTTGATAAATCCCTTGATTTCAGTCTGCATATCCAGTCAACCTGTAAAGCAACAAATGCCAAACTTGGAATCGCTATAAGACTTGTCACCTGCTAACACCATCTGCCAAATTGGCAATTGCCAAGGGTATTCTGCTTCCAGCGCTGACGTACGGTATCTCCACTTTTGCTGATGCCCATGAGACTGCTCTCCATAAATGGGATGTCGCGTATAGCAACATATGTCGGTATGCCTCCTCTTCCCATCACCTCAAGCACCACTGCACACTGTATAGCAACCTAGGCTGGCTGTCCCTAATTGCCTACCAACTATACTCCCTAGGGACCCTCACAGACTCTGTAATTCATAACCAAACCCCCTCCTCCCTTGCACCTCTACTTGTACCACAGACACCTGCCCATGGACTACGCTCGGCAAACAAATTTCTACTCACCATACTCAGGTGTCTTACTTCAAAAAGCTCTGGAGCATTTCACTGCACCACCCCAGCCACCTGGAACTCCCTCCCTCCTGCCCTGAGGCAGTCTAACTCCCACCCAATCATCAAAAAAGAACTATATTGCCACCTATCCTGGGACCCCTGCGCATGCTTTGATCCAACTTAATGCCTCACAGCTAACCACCCTATTTCGCTCAAGACACTGCTGCACTTCTAAACAAGGTTTGCTATAAAATGTCTTTATAGCTGCCACTTAGCCCAGTTTCAGTTATTTACATGTACTAATGTCACTTTTGTCTTCTCTGCATAGCTATATGTATTATCTCGAGTACTGTCTGACTTGATCTGTATTCTAACCTACCTGTACTATATACTATGTATTGTATAATCTCATCTCATTTTTATGTATGTATTCTCCTGGGTCATGCCTGAAGATAGTCAACTTTGGCTAGCATACCTAACCCGGTTAACAAAAACAAAATAAATAAAATAAATAAATGTAACTATTTTTAACAATCCCCCTATAACCTTATTAATCTGTGGCAAGGTAGTATCTGCCAAGGTATGTCAAGAAAAAGGTTTTGTATTTCTTAAATTCAAACCCAAATTGTTTATACTAATTTGCAATCCAAATCCTCCTTCGGGGTCCACCATATGTAGACCCAAAGTATCAAGGTTTGGACCATTTTGCATTATCTTGTAAGCAAGATTTCTGTCTCTAATTAGGATGTCAATCTGTGATGATCCTTCTACTCTTGTTGTCCATATTATCCCTTGCATGCCTAATTGTATTTGTAGAATATTTCTGAACAAATTATAAATGGCACCTTTCAGTTTCCAATTATTTTGTTTGTACATATCAGCCATTCTATAAAGTGATAGTACAACCGGGGCTTCCCCATCTGCAACTTGAGGTTTGATGTTAAATTGCTCATGATCTGGAAAGCTAACTATCAGCCCTCTTTGCTCTATCAGTCCTGCTTTGTACCATACGTAGTTTGCTACTATTGGTGAACTTACAAAAATCTCCAATGTTCTAACCCGTCCATCCCTTGCTTTCCTTAGATGTACTATGTCACTTAGATCTAAATCCAGATCATAAAAATAATGTTTCAGAATTTGATCTTTTAAACCGAGGTCATTTATCATAGGACAATCAGTGTCTGCACTACACCTAATTATGGGTAATTTATTCAATGGTACAGAATCTGTTCCAGCTATTATAGCCTCAGTTGCAGTTGGATCTGCCCCAGTGTTTACGTCTATTTTCATTCCACTATTATTCCCAAGTATATTTTCCATATTACATGCACTTTTCTTTATCAGGTCTTGAGAGGCCTCAGTATATTGCTTGAGTGCTTCTGTTTCTCTTTCTCATGCTACTTAATGATTACACAGATTAGTAGACAAACCTAGTACGTCATACTCATTACCAATATTAAATAGTTTCTCTTTTACTTCATCATCCATAAATTCTGTTTTGGATGTTTCATTTTGTATTTTTTCTTTATCTTTTCCCTCTGTCAAGCCTTGATTTGCTTTCTTCCTTTCTTTCCTTCTTAAATTTCGCAACTTCTTTTTCTATAGTTTATTCTTGTTTACTTGATTTTGAATAGTTACTATGTTACCCTTATTCCTTTTATTTTTACTAATCCTTTTGCCCTTTTTTCCCTTAAACCAAGCTTCAGGGCTTACTGGTATACGTACTGGTGTGAAATCGGGCCTAATACAAGTTTCTACAGTCACAGGTGGTTCAACTATGTCTTCTTCCACAGAATCTGATGGTATAGGTGGCAACATTTTATCCAGTTTATTCTCTATGCTTGTCAATAGAGCTTTACTGTATGCATTATCATATCTAATGCTGTCAATTTCGTCTTTGACTGCAATTAGTTTCTCCATTAACAATAAATTAGCAGTGTACTGATGGCTCAGTAAGCCCACCAGTTCACTACCAAGACTCAGAGGCACATGTTGTGGCCTATCTTTCTTATGCAAATTGTCCATTTCTTGTTCAATCCTCTCTGAGGAAGCAATATCCTCTCTATTATGTACAGTTTTGTTAAATAGTAGTTCCATCATCCCTACAATTGTTTTTTTTGTAGGACAACATTTACATCCCTTAACTCCGTCCCTGAGACTAAAAGAAGATCACTAGTCTCATTACTTTTATTAGTACTAAGGTTTTCTTTACTTATAACCCATGAACCATAACTGGCTGCGTCTACTGTTATTTCGCAGTCAAACGTCTCCTCTCTAATTAATCCGTGTTTTGCAAATGAGGACATATGGTCAGTATCTTGCATTGAACAATCCAAACTGTTACTAGCATCAATCTCAACAGACATAGCAAAACTATAAAGGGGGAGAACTGGAGAATGCTCATATGTGCCCTCCATAGCTGCTCCTTGACTACATCTTTCCCTTCTCTTCTTCTTCCCATTCTCATTGGATGCATTATCCATGCTCATTGGTGTTGAAGTTTTATCAACTGCCAATCGCAATGGTCCCACAATATGTGCAGTGAATTTTGTTTGCCTTGTCTTTATTGTCCTGTTCTGCTTACATTTTATCAAGTCAGAACCCCCCAATAGAGGGGGAACAGGTAGTCTGCATCTTTCTTTGCATTCTAGTAACCACCATTTGAGAAGAAAATACTAATCAGTGAGCAGCAATTGGAGCAACAATTAGACACAATTAGACTAATTACTAGATAATTCATCATTAAAATGTAAAGAAAAATAAAATTATCAATACACTGTAAAGGATTCTTATTCAGACAACAGCTAAACAAGAATATCCATTATTGTGGAAGTTAAATAAATGACCAGTTAAGTAACCACTCAGTTAATAGGTCTCTAAAAGATATGCTAGAGTCTCTGAAATCTCATTCACAGGAGAAACTTACTTCATAAAATGTTGTCTCTATCATGTAGATAAAAGGCTTCTCTCACGTTCCTTGTTAACAAATATCAAACAACAGTCCAAATAATCAGCAGCACCTGGAATACTGAAAGCAGCACCTGGCTTCTATGTGCTGTGTTCCTCTGCTCCTCTGTTCCTGTTATTTTTTTTATCATGTCACTATTTTCACCACCAGCATGCCCCATTCAGCCCGACTGCCCCCTCCCCAGCTCCGACACCTGTAATTACCAGGGCTTACCTTATGCCCGGCCCGGAGCAGTGCCTGCAGAGGGTCGGGCGTCATCCTGCCTGCCAGGTGTTTTTCTCCTCCATTTTTCTCCCTGTTGCCCAGGGCCCCAGGAGTAGAGACGCATGCAAGTGTACCCGAACACGGGTCACCAGCGTGGCGTGAGGTATGGCGTCCAGTGCCTCAGCTCTCAGCATCACCAGGCTGACCCACTCCATTCCTGTTAGATATTATAATTCTCTCTTGGTGACCAAAACGTTTTGTAATCTTTGTATGGTGTATTTCACAAGTGGGATCTCCAGTTCTGTCCAAAAAAGATTTTTAGTACAGGGCAGTCTTGTGATCGGATTCACTATAACCAAAAGACAAACAACTGAAATAACATCAAGCATTCACAAATACTAAAACACTAAAAAGAGAAACTATAATTAGAAGAAACCTGTCTTAAATAAAACAAGTTCAGTTTATTATATAATCTTCTAAAATACCAGCTTCATAGTAAACACTTACTTCTGGTAATCGTAGAACAGAAGATGATGCAGCCGTCACAGCTCCTCAGTGAATCAGGAAGACCTTAATATACCCGTAAGTGCTCAAACCTGCTAGCTTCTAGGCATAAAAAACTGCTCTTCAAACTGCTTCAGCGGCTTATCAATAGCCAAATTTTACTGAGCAGAAGAAATGAGAGAAAACGCGAAAACAGCTTTGGCTCGACCTTGAAGCACATCTCAAGCAGGCATAATGTAAGTTTAGCAGCAGGAGTTGATTCACTGTGGAGTAGTGGCGTCTGACGTATATACACCTAGGTCAGATGACCTAATTAGCAAAAAGTGCGAAAATCAAAAAAATAAAATCAAACCTCTATAAATATCCTACTGTGTCCTTAAAATAATAAAATAATTACAAGGCAGTATAAACAACAAAACACACAGTTAAAATGATACAAGTAGCATAAAAACAAGCAGAGTTCAAATGTACGCATAGATCTGAGTTTGTCTATTTGATTTTTTTCTAGGATGCACTTTCCTTTCCTTTTATCCCTTTTATTCTGTTTACGAATAAAGGGCCAGTTGTTAAGGCACCATGCAATAGTATTACACCCACTTGCCAGCAACCACAAGTGGCAATCAAACCTTGAGATGAGCCAAAATGTCCACCCCCATATGGTGCCTTCTCAGGGTGTTGTTGCCTGTAGTAAGGTCCTGTTCCCAGTACACAGTCCACACAAACACCTTCTTTCCACTCGCTCCACTCACTCATTATTCCCCGGCTTTAACCTTTCTGAAGGGCCTTACTATCCACTGGAGATCCACTCGCTGCTGGCAGCACCAGCTCTGCTAGCCCAAGCTTCCTCCTGTGGGGATAAAAAACACCAGGGAGAACAAATGCAGGACCAAGGGGGCACAAGAAAGTCTGGTAAGGTTCGTTAAGTTAAAAAAAATGGTGACATACCTTTTCAAAAGAAAAGTAGAGCATTTAACAAACCCTGCTATTAGAGCTATTCCAGCTCATGCAGCATGCAGCTTCCTTCGTCCCAAAATTTAAAAGAATGCAGGTAAGGTATCCTAGCTAACTAGCTAAATCAAGACTCCCCAAAGCCGCAGTCCACGGTAATTACAGTTCAGCAATTCAAAGGGGGGGGGGAGGATTCAATAGTCTGACTTGGACAGTACTGAGAAAGTATCAGGTTGTTGGTGCACCACAGCAACAGCAGGGCTACTGCAGAAGAAGTTGAAGAACACTGGTCTTCACCTGCCTAGCCTTTCCAGTCTTCACCTCTGAGGCCTTTGTAGACAGTGTTCACCCAGCAGGCCTCTCAATGTCTTCCTCCGCTGGTCTTCTTCGTCTTCAGTCTAGGGGCAGGGCTGGTGTGGGCCCCTAGACACCTCTGTTGCACACCCTTGCAAGAAACAATTTATTTACGGCTGGGCTTTGTTTCAGTCTCTGGCCTCATCACACACTGTCTCTCAGGCTTGCAGCAACATGCAGTTTCAAAACAGCATTTATCCCACAGAGGGGGGAACACAGGTTCCTCAGGCTTTCTTCACAACAGCAGCAGCAGCAGCACTTTTAACTTCAAACCACACAGATTGCAGTCTCTGCTCTCATACTGCAGACACATTCACTTTCTCTATTGTACAACTTCAGAAATGTTTTTCTCTCTTCAGGGAACTCCCAGTTGCTCTCTCTGCAGCACTGCCAAACCTCTTTTCCTGCAGCACACTTCGACTATCCTCCCCTGTAGCAAAACTGGCAAAGTCTCTTCTCCTGCTGCACAAACACTCTGCAGGTCCCTTCCTGTTGGGGCCAGATGGGCTGCTATGCTAGGGTAGTCCTTGGGCTGGATAGCCCTCACAGTCTCCGCTGCTCTCTGCTGTCTCTCCCAAATCACAGGCTGATCTCCCCTTCTGGATGGCTGCCAGTCCCTTTTATAGATTTTGCAGAGTCTCCTCCTGATTGTCTGCCTGTTTCATGGGCAATTTAGATGCTCTCTGAACTTTACTCAGTATTCCCCCGCTGCAGAGTCCTAACGGGGGCTGCCATATTTGTTTACAATATTCTTCCCCCAACATTTCAGCCCATATTTTTAATATTTAGCCCTTTCAGGGGCTGACGCTTATATGTCCTGGCTCCACGCAGCTAGTGGAAGCCAGGACACCCTTTAAAGTTAATTTGCAGGAGCCCCTTCCTCTGGGCCCTGATTACTTATCCCCTGTTTGCACCCTTTTTCTGGTAGTCTACTATTGGAGCCATGGCTCCTTTAATTTTTTAGGCTCCCCCAGCCATGCATGTGCAAGAGTTGTGCAGCAGCCGTGTTTTTTGTTTACTTAATGACAGTCTGCTTTTACAGCTCCCCGGACTGCCGTATTTCCCTTGAATAGCGCCTGGAGGTATGGAAACACAAAATGGAGCTTGACCCCCTACTGTGGATGTAGCTGAGACACCAGAAGTGGTGGCCACAGCCACATGAGTGCCAGCAGGGCACCAGGGTCCAGAGCCTACCCGGGAACACTGGAAAACCTCCAGCGGGGAATGAGGGAGCTGGAGCCCATGTCAGGTGAGCCCAGAATGGTGGGCTTACATATGTAATTTCAATTTCTTGCAAGTTGTATTTTCTTTGTTCTCTTATTATAAGTAATCCCGGGTTGTCCTTAAAAAATAGACTTTTAAGTTTCAGCGGGCTAACTTCGGTAAAATAATTCAGTAAATACTATTTGTGCATAAATGGGGGTAATCTCTTGGTAAGTGACAGAGTAAGATGTTTAGTTCCTTTATTTGTTATGCACCAAGGTTTTGCTAGCTGAAAGATGTTCTGACTCTTAATTCTGCCTCAGTATAGCCAAGCATGATCAAAGTTTCAGCTTCTTCTCTCTGCGTTATGCCATGTAGCAGTAACAAAATATAATGGACTGAATCCCAACTATGTGTCCTCCACTGCTTATCTTTCATAGAGTACTGGAGACTATGCTCATGTAAACCACTGTGCGGTGTAGAGCACATAGCTGTGAACTGGAGACCCAGGTTTGACTCCCACGAAAGAGGCACTTAAACACTGTGAGACACGGAGCAACAGATCATTGTGATGTTTCCCTGATCATTTGTTTCCACAATGATACAGTATGTTGCCTTTTATTAGAATTCTCTGATTTCTATCCAGCAATCAGTTATTAACCCCTGGTATCATACAACTAGTTATGCAGTATATGAGTTCTACATTTTATGAACTAACCACAAAGATCCATGGGTTCACCCACATCTATTTGCTCATCACATTTTTGAAAAATGCAATGTGATTTTTCTTGCATGATTCACTCTTATAAAACCCATACTGGGCTAGGAAATTCCAAGTTGTTGTTGTTTTTTTTTTGGGTGGGGGGAATTTTAGCAATTCTGTTCTTCATAATTATTTCAAGCAGTTTCCATTCTTATTGATATCACATTTGCTGGCCTAAGGTTCCAGACTCACCCCGGGAGCCCTTAATGAACATTGGCACCATCTGAGTTACTGTTCTGTCCTCTGGTACAAGTGCTGTTCTAATTGACTCTTTGACTATTACTGCCAGATGGACAGTTCCCTGGTAAACCCCTGAAGGATGTTTGGGTGCAATAAGCCATCTAGCTTAATTGCCTTGGTTGTGTTTACTATCTTAAAACATAGAAACATGGAGTGTCAGCAAAAAAGCCCCAGAGGTCCCTTCAGTCTGCCCATTTCCCTGCCTAGCTCAATACTCGGTGAACACTGGGCTGGATTTAGAGGTCCGATAGTCCTAGGGGCTGATAGTCAGTTTCATCGCCCCTTCCACAGGTATTCCTTGCCCTCCTCTTGCTTTCTGCCTTTTAATGCTTTTGAGCATTTTTTCAGTTCCTTTAGGTGTTGCAAATGGGTCTGGTTCTGCTACTTTGAATAACATTTAAATGTCATTTATTATTTGATACGTTTCTTTTGAGCATAATTAAGCAACATGTTTATGCAGGCATTCTGTCATCTGTTCATCTTTTATTATGCCACAGTTTCACTGACCGTTCAATGGTCCTAATGTTTTCTTTATTTTTCTCTGCTCATTTTTATCTGAAAAAAACAAACACATTTTTTTTTTATTGGATTTGTCTTCCAGTTCAGTGGAGTCTTCTGATAGTTGTCTTGTAAGTGTGGGATGCAGTCTTGTTTTAAATGATCCTTGTTTACTGAGATTGCCCCATTGTTGCTGAATGCTAATGCCTGTTTCATACAGGTTTCATACTAGGTAAGTTCAGAAGTAAGGGGGCCGTAGGCCCATAACTGCTTCCATTTTTTAAAAAGCATAATATTTCAGTGTATTTCCACTCAATAAATGTTTATCTAATTGTCTTTTAAATGTTTCTTTGTTTTGCTTATAACTACCTCTAGGGGCAGGCAGTTCCATGGATTACCTAGTCTGCACATAAAGAAGTATTTTCTGTTGATGTGTTTAAAGTACCTGCCTTGAATTTGTAGTGCATGACCTCTACTGTTACCTTTTTCATTTCTGAAACTCACCCCCAGCTCACACGTCATGTATAGGTCTTGTATAATGTCATTCATTAACTATGAATCTCCCCTCAGTCTTTTGAGTTCTAGGGGCATTACATTTAATTCCGACAGTCTTTCATAGTAGATTTTGTTCTTTAAACTGTTTATGCTTTTTGTATATTTCTTTTGAACTTTTTCGAGCTGTAAACAGTTCTGTCAGTTTGTATGGACACCATACTTGAGCTGCATATTCCAAATGTGGCCTGACATAGGCCCTGAATAATGGCAACATAACTTTGGATTTGTTTGTATGGCCCATATAACCCTATTTTTTTTGCTGATAGTAGAATTTACTTGCTTGGAACTACTTAAATCTTCTGTAATTTGGACACCTAAGTCTTTTTTGTTTACTGTCATTTGTAGGATTGAACCATTAATTGTGTAACTATGTCTTGGATTTGATTTTCCTAGATGCATGACTTTATACTCGTCTTGATTTAATTTCATGCCCCAATGTTGCACCCATCTGGATAGTTTATCAAGATCATTTTGTAGATCTTGTTGGTTAGTTGGTGTACTGCAAGGGGCTTGCTTTTCCAATGTACTTGTGCTTTAAGATTTTTCGTCCTTCATGGTGTATGTCACGCCATTTTTTTTTTTTTGCGCTCTTCCTTCTAATACAGACTCTGGTTATTATGGTCACCATTGCCCAGTGCCTCTCCAAAGTCAACTTTTCTGACCAGGTCTTTCTTGTTGCTAAGAATCATTGTAGCCACTCATGTATGGTTTTTACTGCTTAAAATATACATCCAAGAAGGGGGACTCAATATATATGGGAGGCCAACCTATCTGTGGAATTTACAATAGTTAATTTTTGCAAATGCAAAACCAGATTTTGTGTATAGTTCTGGCTACAAAATCTAATTCTGAGCCCAGTACTGGTCACAAAGCAGACTTTTGCATCAAATTTGGACATAAAATAGTTTTCTGTAATTTTGCTAAAACTGACAGGGTAAAAAGCAGTTGACTTTTACATAGGGTGGGCTTATAGGTAAGTATATAGGATCTACTTATAGGTAAATATATCTGGTAGATCAAGCAGTGATTGATTACTAGTGGGCCTATTAATATACTGTATCAGGTAGCGTTCATCAATAAGATCATTAAATTGCATACTAATAAGTAGATAGTTGTCAATTCCCTCCTCTCGGTTTATATTGGATTTGTTGAAGTCACCCATTATCCACATACTTGACTTTTCTCATGCTTTCTTATCTCTAGGAAATTTTAGGTCCTAGTCTTTCTTCTGGAATGGTGGTAAATTTATTACTACTGTGTCTACCCAAAGTTCAGTACTCTTAGACAGGGTATGTTGATCCCTTCCACGCTGAGGTCTGGCATTTCACTTACCTGCAATTGATTTCTGACATATAATGCTTGCCCTTCTTCTTTCTTCCCTAGCCTGTCCTTTATACAAGTTGTAGTTGTTGTATATCTCCAGGCCCCACATGTCATTTCCATCCCACCATGTCAATGTTACTCCTTTCATGTCCAGTCTTCCCATGGTGATTATTGTCTCCAGTTAATCTGTCTTGTTTCTTAGGCTGCATGCATTTGGGCCAAATGCACTTCCAGTTGCTGTCCTGTTTTGTTGTCTTTTCTTCTCAATCCTTGTAGTCATCTAACTTGCCCCTTTCCCACCTTTCTTTTCAATGGTATTATTTTGCTTGTTTCTCATTTTCCTTTAATTTTCAGCTTCAATAACCTCTTCCAGTATCCCACACCTCCCTGTGATTAGTTTATCATATTGTCTGTAAGTGTATTGATCTGGTTCCCCAAGAAACTTGCTCTTATTCATAGAAACATAGAAGTTGATGGCAGATAAGGACCGCAGACCCATCCAGTGTGCCCATTTCTTTTTCTACCTTATGAATGTGCCGTCAGCCTTTGCTCTGTCAATGGCCTATTTATTCGTACTCATCTGTATTGCTCCTGTATGCCTAACCCATGCCTGTTTGAAGCCCTACACTGTATTCATATCCACCACTTCATGAGGTAGGCCATTCCATGCATCCACCACCCTTTCTGTGAAAAAGAACTTCCTTACATTACCCCTTAATTGGCCTCCCTCTAATCTCATGGTGTGTCCTCTCGTCCTGCTATTTTTCTTATATTGAATCATGTTAGACTCTTTCACGTTGTTAATGCCCTTAAGGCATTAATCTGTCCTCATATGTTTTCTGATGCAGTCCCTGCACCATTTTGGTTGCCCTTCCCTGGACTGCCTCAATTTGGTCAATGTCCTTGTGAAGGTGTGGCCTCAGTACTGCATGCAGTACTCTAGATGGGGCCTAACCAGTGTCTTGTAAAGAGGGATTATTACCTCCCTCTTACGACTTGTGATACCCCTACAAATACACCCCAACATCCCTCTAGCCTTACGTACTGCTTTAGTGGTCTGCTTGGATGATTTCAGGTCATCTGTGATGATGATGCCCAAGTCTGTTTCTTCCCTTGTGACTGCCAGCAATTCCCCTCCCATCCTATAGGTTGCTTCAGGGTTTCTCTTCCCTATGTGCATGATCTTGAACTTCTTTGCATTAAATCCCAGCTGTCACTCTTCTGACCATTTTGCCAGTTTATCCAGATCTCTTCTCATTCTGCCCACCCCATCTGGATCATCTACTCTGTTGTAAATCTTTGTGTCATCTGCAAACAGACAAACCTTACCCCTCCAGTCCATCAGCAATGTCACTGATGAAGATATTGAAGAGGACTGGCCCCAGGACTGATCCCTGGTGTACCTCACTTGTGACTTGCTTCTCATCTGACTGTATACTGTTTCCCACCACTCTCTGTTTTCTGCCCATCAACCAGTTTGCCACCCAGTTGACCAACTTATGACCCACCCCGAGCCTACCCAGCTTATTAGTCAATCTTCTATGTGGAACAGTATTGAAAGCTTTGCTGAAGTCAAGGTAGGCGACATCAACTACTCCCCCCTTGGTCCACCACTCTGGTTACCCAGTCAAAGAAATCTATGAGATTAGTTTGACAGGACCTTCCTGTTATAAACCCATGCTGTCTTGGATCCTGTGCTCCTATGGATTCCAGGTGTTGCACTATCCTTTCCTTAAGGAGTACCTCTATAATCTTGCCCACTACTGAAGTAAGACTGACTGGTCTATAGTTCCCTGCCTCCTCCCTGCTACCACTGTTGTGGAGTGGGATCACATGAGTCCTTCTCCAGTCTTCTGGGACCTCTCCTGTGCTCAGAGACTCACTAAACAGTTCTGATAATGGCTCTGCTAGTTCCACCCTTAGCTCCTTTACTACCCTGGGATGTATGCCATCAGATCCCATTGCCTTGTCTACCCTGAGCTTATCGAGCTGTTGTAGGACCCTTTCTTTTGTGAAGGGACTAGTGCACACCTCCCTCCCCCCTGAGTCCATGGTGCTGAGCTGTGGGCCCTGCTCTATTTTCTCTTCAGTAAATACTGAGCAGAAGTATCTATTTAGGATAGATGCTTTTACATGGTCCTTCTCACACTCCCTTATCCCCTTTGATCTTAGCAATACCCCCTCTGGACTTTCTCCTTTCACTAATGTATCTATAGAAAGTCTTGTCACCTTCTTTTACTGTTCGTGCTAGTGTTCAGTTTAGATGAAGTCCATTTTTTCTTAAAATATTGCTGTCTCTCAAATGTTGTTCAAATTCTAAGAAAGGTGAATATTTGTTGCTGACACCAACACCTGATACAAGCGTTTATCTTAGTAATCCTGTTGTATGTCTCTCATCATCAAAATAGAGAGATAGTATTTCTGACATGATGGCTACTAATTTTCATTTTGAAAAACTTTATTCTTCTAGAAGACTGCAATACTTATTGGCTCTCCCCTGCTACAAGGTCTACTGCTCAAAAGATTAAGTTACTAAAGTTCTCTCTTAGCTACTTATGGAACCCAATCTACCCCATATTCACTCCTCAAACCACTCCTTACTGGATTGGGACCCATCCTCCCACCCCATCACAGAGTTACCACTGGTGTTTTACCTGATGCCTTTAGTGACCACTGTATGACTTACTGCAGTAGGAAAATTCTTCTCCCTTCTGCTCCTCCTAAGTTTGTTTGGTCCAGGTCTCTTTGCTCATTAAATACTGAATCCCTCCTCCAAGACCTTGCAGTTACAGGCTGTTCCCCTATCCTCTCTGCTGCCAACATTGATGTGGCCTCTCTCTCTTTCATTCCAAATTTCTGCAACTGTGGGACACGCAACCCACCCTCCACACGAAAATCCTATGTAAGTAGTTCCCACCACCCTTGGATCACAGTAGATCTCATTGATATTTCAAGTTCTGGGACAATGTCTGGTTTTGTTTCAAACTGACTCACTCCCTCTCTGATTTTCTCACCTACAGGAGACTTAGGCACTCCTGCATCAAATCCAAGGGCAGCCAAATCAAACTATTTTGACTCTAACCTCCAGAATAACCTTAAATCCCCTGCTAAATTCTGGAAGATAATTCACTTCCTTTTAAATTCCCTCCTCATTGCACTTATCCAGTACTGCTCAAGAATGGTTTACCTATCTCTACTCCCTCTCTGGTCGCCTTGCACTTTACAAAATTCTTCACCACCTGTGCCCGACCTTGCCTATCACAACATTCTGCCCCCCCCAGCCCTCCTCTTCTGAACCCTCAGCCTCTTGCTTTTGCTTTTCTGTTGCTCTGGTGGATATCCTGCCCGTGGAGTAATATACCCTTCTCCCCTCCTCACTGCCCTGTCTCTGTTCAGGAAAGACATGTTGGGGAGGAGGGGTTGCACAATGATATATGAAGGAAGGAACTGAGACCACAGTGCTACACGTGCACCAGGAGGGAAAGGAGGAGCTAGCAGTGCTGTGGGTCATCTTGGAAACAACCTCTGAGATTGCTATCTGTACCAAGGTAGTGTACAGACCTTCAGCACAAAGAAAGGAGATGGATAGGGCACTTGGGGAAGCCTTCATCAGGATGTCAAGTAAGGGGATGGTGCTGCTAGTTGGAGACTGCTATCTGCCAGATGTGGAATGGAACACTCCAGCGGTGGCCTCGGCAAGGAGCAGCAGCATCCTTGACTCCCTATAAGGGACATTTCTCAGTAAGTTAGTCAAAGAACTTACTAGGGATGGGTCAGTGTTGGTCCTGGTGCTTACAAACCAGGACGGCATTGCAGATTTCATACTGGGCAGTCCCTTGGGTACCAATGATCACCTTACATTGTGGTCCAACATAAAGAAAGGAGCAGAGGCAAGCCACATGAGGACAAAGGTCCTGGATTTCATGATGGCAGATTTAAAAAAAATTGAAGACTGCCTCAGAAATTGACTTGGGGGGCATGCCAAGGGGGAGTAGAGGCACAGTGGGGAAGAATAAGTGAGGGCATAATTAGAGCAACCATCCTCTGCATGAAAAAAGAAGTAAGAAAAGGCAGAAGGAAAAAGAGACCATTATGGTCCTCCAAGGAAGTGGAAGGGTGGTGGAAAAAAGGTGTAATTCAAGAGGTACACAGAAACACAGAAGGGAAGGACGGGGTGGTATACCAAGGAAGAAAGAAGGAAGCAAGCAAGGCAGTTAGGGGAGCACAGGTGCAGGCAGAGGAAAGGATTGCTAGAGAGGTTGCAAAAGGAAATAATAATTTTTTTCAGGTACATAAGTGAGATGTGAAAGACAAGAGGAGGGATAGTGAGGATCCGAAGGGAAGACTGTGCAGTAGGGGACCAAGAAAAAGCTGACATCTTAAACAGGTACTTCTGCTCAGTCTTCACAGTAGAGGGAGGAGGGGGTGCACCACCAGGGAGAAGCAAGAATTGGAAAGAGGTGGGAATTAGACGCAAGTTTCTTTTTGAGAGGAAAAGATCCTGAAAGTATTCATAGCTCTGAAGGTGGGTAAGGCAGGACCAAACAGGATACACCCCAGGATAGTGAAAGAATTCTGGGATGGGCTAGCTGCTCCATTGATAGCCTAGTTCAACAGCTGTCTGGAAACAGGCATAGTTCCAGAGGACTGGAGAAGGTCTGATGTGGTCCCTTTGCATAAGAGTGGCAGCAAATAGGAGGCAAGCCATTATAGACCAATTGGTTTAACTTCAGTGGTGGGAAACCAGACTGAAAGAAAGACTGGTTGAGCATCTAGAAACCAATGGGCTACAGGATCCCAGGAAGTACAGATTCACCGGGGGTAATGCCAAATGAATCAGATAAATTTCTTTGAGAGGGTGACCAGGGAGAAACATCAGGGGAGGGTGGTAGATGTGGCCTATCTAGACTTCACGAAGACCTTTGACACTGTGCCACACAGGAGGCTGATTAAGAAACTGGCCAGCCTAGAAGTGAGCATCAAAGTGGTAAATTAGGTTAAAAACTGGTTACTGGATAAGAGACAGAGGGTGGTGGTAAATGGCACTCACTCTAAGGATAGGAGAGTGAACAGTAGGGTACCACAGGGCTTGGTACTGGAACCAGTCCTCTTCAAAGTCTTCATAGGAACATTGCAAAAGAACTGGAGGGGAAGGTATGCCTTTTTGCAGATGGCACCAAAATATGTACTAGGGTAGACACGGGTGGGGGGTAGGGAACTTGGGGAAACTAGAGGAGTGGTTAACATCATGGCAGTTGGGGTTCAATGCCAAAACATTTAAATTTGTGCAGCTGGGACACTGGAACCCTGTGCTGGGTATTGGATGGTGGGGGAGGTGCTGATAGTCACTAGAGAGGAAAGGGACCTTGGGGGTTATCATATCAGAGGATCTCAAGGTGGCAGCACAGTGTGACATGGTTGTGGGCAGAGATAGTGGGATGTTGGCTTGTGTAGGGAGGGATGTCTCCAGCAGAAGGAGGGAGGTACTGCTGTTGCAGTATCACTCATTTGTATGTCCCGACCTGGAGTACTGTGTTCAGTTTTGGAAACCACACCTTAGAAACAACATAGACAGCATAGAGGATGGCAACTAAAATGGTGCAGGGTTTTACATGGGAAACATTACAAGGAGAAACGTAAGGATCTCAACATGTACACCCTAGAGAAGAGGAGAGAGAGGGGTGACATGTTTGAGACCTACAAGTACCTCACTGGGTTGAACAAGGTGCAGGTGGGGAGTCTCTTTCAAATGACAAAGAGTACCAGCACCAGTGGGCATGCAACGAAGCTGGTGAGGGGAAGTTCAGGAGAGATGTGAGGAAATATTACTTCACCGAGTGGGTGACAGACAATGGAACAGACTGCCAGCAGAAGTGGTGGAGGCTTGAACAGCGGGGGACTTCAAGCACACATAGGATAAACATGGGCGTAAATTAGAAAAGAAACAGGGTGTGTGGAGGGTTGCCAGAGATCAGGTAGGGTCTGCAGAGGTAGAATAGGCAGGGAACAGTTGGGTAGATTGGGGGAGGGGGGCCAAGCATTTATTTTCTGCTAAAAAATTCTGTGTTTCCATGTTTCATCATGCTCTTTCCTCCCTCAGTCTCTCTAAAGGGTCTGTTCTGATGGGATTGACTGTAAATTACTCCACATCTTCACCCCTTCTGTTACTGAATGTTTCATCCATATCTGAGCGCAGTCAATACCTGCAAGATCAAAAAATGTGCTCTGCGGAGACCCCAAAAGTGAATGGTCAAAAACTGCACTAAAATGAAACAAACTAACCCAGAACCATGCACGCTGTTTTGATTGTGGGTTTTTTGACTGCACGTGTCTTTCTTCGCAGTCTTGATGGGATACCTTACTGAACCACTCACCTACCAACCCAAACTCTCTTTTTCCCTCTACACCGTCTGACAGCACTGGAAATTCATCATGGTTCTCCCCCTACACAAGGGTGGCAACCCCTTCCCCCTAGCACTTATTAATCTATCTCCCCACTTCCCACACTTTGCTAAGCTACAAGAAAAACTAATCTACTCCCAACTTGCTGACATCCTGTACTCCATCAGTTTGCTATTTCCTTTCAAGGCTGGTTTCCATAAAAAGCATTCCACCTGTATCCTCTTTGCTGGGATGGATTGGGTTCATATCACTGCTGCTATCTTCATCAACCTTGCTATGGCCTTTGATTCAGAAGCAAATCCCCTTCTACCGGAGAAGCTGAGATGCTCTGGTCTTTCTGTCCCAGCAGTTGATTGCTTCAGATTCTATCCCTCTGGTCATCTCCAGTTGGTGCAGGTTGGCGATGCCTTTTACCCTCCCCTTCCCTCCTTGTTTAGTCTGGGGTCTCCAAGGGCTCCATCCTGAGTCCAGTACTTTTCTCCATTTGCCTAAATGATCTGACTGACTTCTGTCTGTGTGGTCTTACATATTAACATGTATGCCTCAGGTGCCCCAGTCTTCTCAGCTTTGGAAACATTATTTTATTTACAATTGGTGACTGGGGAACGCACACTGAGCCAAGACTCATTTCCAGGTACGAGCTGGGGGAAGGGAACAGGGAAGGCAAATACACAGCATGGACACAGTATGGAGTTAGGTGCAATTACATAGCATTGACATAGTTCACAGTTACAGTAAAGTGGAACAGAATACGTTATCACAACAGGAATAAGTACATTAAGCAGCAAAAATCAGGCAATTCAGCCACACCTACATGGGGGTAGGAGGCAAATGTAAGGGGAGCAGCAACAGCATGACTTCTACAATGTCCAACACTAGTTCCAGTCAAACCAACTTTGGGTCAGTGCAAAGAAGACTGTGTCAATGACCTTTGACACCAGCCAGAAACTGGCCAGGCTCTCTTACCCACCTGTTTTCATTGTGTTGCCAGATAGTAGGCTTGACTTCTCCACCCATATCTATGCCATGCATAGCAATCAAAGATTGCCTCTCATTCCAAGTCTGATGCAAACTTGTCACCAAAAAGGTGCTTCTGGTGTTTGTCTATGTGGATGTGGTCTGCTATACTACCCCTTGCTCTTCTCTTGCCAGACTGGACACCCATTGAAATGTGCAATGTCTTCTGCCACATTTTTAATAATGCTCCTTCTTGCACGCATCACTACTTTCTTTACACTTCCCTGATTATTCCCCCTCTTCCCTTCTGCCATATTATGCACTGTGCATCCCTCTTTCTAAATGTTGGTTTGACTCTCTGCTTCCCTATCTTTTCTCCCTCCTCTCCCTTCTCCCATCCCCTTTGCATCATATGATCATCACTCTCTTGACTCCCATATCTTTTCCATTCCTCACTCCAACTCTGCTGCTGGGCAGTCTGCTTTCTCTTCTCATCTTACTTGTATCTGGAACAATCTTCCCCCTACACTGCACCTCTTCTCTTCCATCTCTCCTTTAAGCATCAGCTTAAACCTCTTATTGCTCCTTCCTACTGTTGCTCTGGCCAGCTGACTTGTTCTCTCAATATCCATACTATTTGCCTGTCTTAGCCTTACTGCACTTGTACTGGTGCCCTAGGATGTGTTAACTGCCTGTATACTGTTACTGTATCTGTTTATTGCACTTTGCCTTCATGTTTATTTTGTAAATTTTGTTCTCCTCCCGGGTCGCACCTGTAAATGAGCTTTGGCTCAGTGTGCCTTCCCAGTTAACAGTTTTCAATAAATCAATTGATCAATTGAGCGACCAGTCAGTCAATCAATCAATCAATAAATGTTTTCCTTTAGTTCATAAAATACTTCTTTGTTTGCTCTTCCTTGTTTCAATGTGTACCTACACTAGGGGATGATAGTCTCCTGTCCATTCTCTTAATTATATGCTTTATTCTGGCTCTTGGTAAACAACAGAATCCACTGTTCTCTGTTTCTTTTTATCCCATCTGTCCATCTGTAATTCCATAACCCAGTTTTGATACCATTTTAGGCACAGCGTTGCACCTTTGTGCCCGTTGACGTCCTGAGTACTCTTTTTGTACAGGTTTTTAAGATTACTGTTTTCTTGAGTGGCTGTGCATGTCTGACGCTGTATGTGGATCTCTGATGCTGTTTGTTTATGGATCCATCCCAATGTGCTGTATTTCTGACTGACTCATGACTGGTCCTTTGAGCTGCATTTCCAGGTTTACAGACAAACAAAACAACCAGGGGTTCACGAAAGAGGAGTGCATGATATGCTATTATTCAGTAAGAGACATCTCTCACAGGCCCTATAAACATCTTGCAAATCACTTGAATTGCCTGGAATGACTCCCTCTTGCTGTTGCTCTAGCCAGCTGACTTGTTCTCTCAATATCCATAATATTTGCCTGTCTTAGCCTTACTGCACTTGTACTTATTTATTTAAAAAAGCCATACTGCTCCTCTGTTGCTGAAGTGGATTGTTCTACTTAAAGGGACACTGTCAACCCCATTATGCCTCATTATATAATGTCATATAATTTATCTATCTCTGACTGGTTAGTGACCATTCCAAGTGGTGATGTTATCTTAGTACAAAATCACAGTTCATAAGAGTCCCTGGCCATCAGCCTTTTCACGCTTATAAAAATCAGTGCACATTGTCAGCTACAATTTTCTTTCACAAAGATGGCTACCATCTTTACTCGGTAAAAGTTTAGAAATAGACCCTAACAAGAAAACTGTCTTAAAATAAATAAATATGTTATTTGTCTCATATTGCTCTTCTTACGGCATGCATAATTTATAAAATAAAGTACTCAAGTACATAGTTTTTAATTTCTGGTGCTCCTTTTCCGACCATGAAAAATCTCCCTCCTATCCTTACCTGCTTTCAAGGGAAATCTCTGCTGTTTAGCCTGCTACAGATAAAACAGAAGTGCTGGTTCCAACTGAGGCCTTTGTTGTGTGATTATAGGGGTGAACATCTATTTAATGTGGCAACAGAAGAGGAACGCTGTGGGGAAAAGGGAGGATATATTATGAAGAAGAAGGAGGAAAGGTTAGGAAACTGGTAAATGGGGTTTGGTTAGGGAAAATAGAGGTTTATGGGCTAATTTAAAAAGATGTATTTTGATGTGCATACTATTTGAAACTGAGATGGTGTAACAATGCTGGGATGTGCTGGGACTGTTTTGTTGGAGTGAACGAATGTTTTAAAAAAAATCATTAAAAAGTTTAATATTATTTTACTTTTTTAAACTCTGTTTATTCTCCTCTGTACTGGTAGGGGTATACCCTGTATCAGTCCTAGGGCCCCCTCCCACTCCCACTCTGACATCTTCCCAAGCTACCTGCATAAAAACATGGTCTATGGCTAGTGCCCCCCCATTGGTGGGGCTCCCCTGGGGACAGATTGGGAGAGACCTTGGATGACCCCAGATGGCTGTTCTGTGTGTCATTTGGCCCTAGGAGGTAGTGCATACTTACATAATTGTATGCAGTGTTCGAGAGGTTTTTGCTCTACCTTCTTCTTGTGTTTCCCCTGGTGGCTCAGATGTGCAAAGATCTCAGGGGCACCCAGCGCATGCTCCTGTGCACTTGTGTGCCAACATCTGCCACAGCCACTAACCTTAGCACAGCTTGAGGTGTGAGGTGCATTGAATCCCAGCCACTGCCAGGAGTCAGTATTTTGCCAACTGCCATTGCCTACCCACCCCGGGGGGAGGAGAGCAGTTCATCAGAGGGTCAGTCCTCCTCCATCCCTCCTCCAATGCTCTGGGTTCATTCATGAACCTGGATCATCAGCACTAAAGGCAGTAGTGCTACTGCTGCACTGGAAGGCCAGCTTTTTACTCAGTTTTATTTTTGTACATTTATTTACCACCACCCCCCAAAAAAATCTTGTACTCATTTAATAATCACAATATGACTCTCCAAGTGTTCTTTGTGGTGGGATAACTGTACTTCTTATGTGGGTGAAGGCACGCTGCAATGCTTCATGCCGCACAACACACCTGAAGTTACTTCATTTATCTCATACCGGGTCATACTGTCGCATACTTAATAGTGTATGACATTATGGCTAACCCGGTACAGCGCTGCACTAGTGAGCTTATCATGTAATACCGCTGTGATACCGCTGCACGCGTATTGCACCATTCCCCACTTTCTCCCAGGCAGAGGATAACACCTCTGCTGGGAGTGGGTTCCGCCGACCAGCTGCTGTGGCTCAACAGACTGAGCCACAGCAGCAAGGAACCCAGACCATGCTTCTGGGACTGGGTTTGATTCCCAGTCCCAGAAATTTTATTTTTTCACTCTTTGTGTGCTCCCCGACCTGAACCCCCCCGGAGTTGAGAATCTATACTAGAGGGATTTGGGGTGCAGCCCCCCCATAACGGGGGGTATGGGGGTGGAGCCCCCATAGAAAAAAAAGATATGCTGCATGGCAATAATCGCGCTGTATTGGCAGCGTGATTGTGCCATGCGACATACTGTTGTGTGAGGAAATGACCCCGTGCCCATTCATCTTTGTTTAGAAGGTACTATTTTTTGCATGGAAGGATAATCAGCAATAAAACTGAATGAAGATTTATTTGTGTTATTTTGTATTGTTATGTTTGCTTGCACGCATGTGCAAAAAACATAGTGCCACCATAGGAGTTTTCAAAGGTGTGCCTCCCCCTCATCCAATGCCCTGCTCCCTTTGCAGGCGCGGCTGCACCACGCTAATGAATGTCCAATCTGTGACAGACATTCAGATGCAGTGGCGTACAGTTCTGAGGAAAACACTGTCAGAATCAGTGGTGGTAACGTGTGGGCAATTTGCATACTGCCGTTGGCAGTATGCAGATTACCTATACGTCAGCACTGCATCTGAACTGTCATAGACAGTTCGTCCCCCCCCATGAACACCTATGTAGCACACTGGGAGCCCACTCTAGCATGCTCATGCGCTCCCCTCCACCCCTGCACACTGTATGACTGACTGGGGTGCCCAATCCTCCATTGGCACCACTGCCCCCCAACAGACTTCCAGGGTCCATGCTGGAAGTGCACCGCAGCGTGGCAGAACTCCATATGGCTGATGGGGGTGCCTAACCTCCATCAGCTCTACTGTACCCACCTCAAAAAAAAGAGACCTCTAGGTGCCACGCTGGAGCCCACCCCAGTGTGGCAAAAAGTCAGTATACAACAGGTGCCGATGCCCCTGCCATTCCACTGACCCCACCAAAAATAACTTCCTGCTGCCATGCTGGGAACCCACCCAGCATGGCAAAAGTCCTGCATCGCCTTCCTGAATAAGAAAAAAACACACCTGTAAAAAAAAAAGGTCCCTCATTGACTGTCTTGCCTCCTCCCCCAACCCACGCCCACCCTCTGTGCACCCACCTCTCCACACTCCCCACCCCATACTTACCTCCAGAGCTCAGCACGATGATCTTTGGTGGAACGGGAACACGTCTGCACTCTTCAAAGCAGACCACGAACTGAACAAAAGGTTTTTTTCAACTTTGGTGCATATCTCGACCATTTGGGGGAATTTTTTCAACAAATTTTCAACATGGGGTTCTTGAGTCCCCACCTCATGAACTCAGTCACTGTAATTTTTTTATACAGTCCTGAAAGGAGATTTAGCGGTCACTGCACGGAACCACCTTTCAGGACTGAGTAATGAAACGACAGTGTCACAGTTCATGAGGAAGGCCCCCCAAAACCCTATGTTGAAAATTTGGTGAAACAATTCCTCAAATTGACTGTTTTACGAGCGTGCATTCGCAGTTCCTACACACGCTCGTAGCTTCGCAAATTTTTAATATTTTTCCTCCAGTATTTCAACATTGCCATTTTACCACACTTTCTTATGAGCAGTACAGCTGTCATTTTTTACATCTCACCCAAAATGTGTTTTCGCACATGTATCGCACAATGGTGCAGTCGGTGTGCGAAATCAATGTTTGGGACAAATTAAGAAAATTACAGTGACACTGTTCATGAGCTGAGGTCTTAAAACGACTATGTTGAAAATTTGATGACAAAAGTCCATAAAATTACTGTGTTACAAGTGTGCATTGCGCAGTTTCCATGCACCCTCCTAAGTTCACGAATTTGTAATATTTTCAGTCCAGATTTTCTACACATTGGCATTTTTCCACACCTCCTTATGGACAGTACAGCTGTCATTTTTCACACCCTGGCCGAAGTGTGTTTTCGCACTTCTAGCAAAGAAATGTGTTGTCGCTGTGGGAAATCAGTGTTCGGGACAGATTAAGCAAATCACAGTGACACTGTTCATGAGCGGAGGTCCCAAAATGCCTGTGTTGACAATCTGCTGTAAAAAATTCCCAAACTAATTACATTACTGGTGTGCGTTATGCAGTTTCTATGTACACTTGTGACTTCACCAGTTTTTTTATATTTTCACCCCAGATTTTCAACATTGCCATTTTTTACACCTCCCCATGAACAGTACAGCTGTCATTTTTCACAACCTGTTCGAAATGTGTTTTCGCACCTGTGGTGCCAAATGGCGTAGTTGCTGTGTAAAAACAACTTTCAGCTAACAAACTGATATTGTCACTGTTCATGAGGTGGGGGTCACAATATAGAAACATAGAAACATAGAATTTGATGGCAGATAAGGACCGCTTGGCCCACCTAGTCTGCCCATTTTCCTACCTAACAGATAAGCTGCAGATCCTAGTTAACCAACAGCTTACTTCCTCCTACTCCCCCCTAGGACTGCCTTATGTCTGTTCCATGCATTCTTGAATTTCACTGTTCTCGACTCCACGACCTCCTCAGGAGGCTGTTCCATGCATCCAAACCCTCTCTGAAAAAATACTTCTCACATTACCTCTGAGCTGTCCCCCTATCTTCAAATTGTGCCCTTGTTCTTGCACATCTCTTTTCTGAAAGATGCCACCCTCTTGGACTTTGTTGATTCCTTGAGGTACTTGAAAGATTCTATCATGTCTCTCTCTCCCTCCTTTCCTCAAGGGTATACATATTAAGCTCCTTTAATCTTTCTTCGTATGTCTTCTGGTGCAGACCCTGCACCATTTTGCTTGCCCTCCTCTGGACAGCCTCCACTCTGTCTATGTCTTTGTGGAGATGGGGTCTCCAGAACTGCACACAGTACTCCAGATGGGGTCTCACCAACTGTCTGTACAGATGGATAACAGCTTCCTGTTTTCTACTATTGATGCCTCTCCCTATGCATTCCAGTATCCCCCCAGGCTTCCTTACTGCCTTCTCACATTGCTTGCCCACCTTTAGGTCATCTGATATAATTACCCACAGGTCCCTTTCCATTTTTACTGTTGTCAGTATCTCACCCCCATTGTGTCCTCTTCCCTGGGTTTTGTATCCAGGTGCATTACCTTGCACTTCTTTGCATTGAACCTGAGCTGCCATACATTTGACCATTCCTCCAACCTTGCCAAGTCCCTTCTCATCCTTTCTACTCCATCTAGTGTATCAACCCTGTTGCAGATCTTTGTGTCATCTGCAAAGAGACATACTTTTCCTTCCGGTTCCTCTGCAATGTCACTTATAAAGACATTAAAAAGGACTGGTCCCAGTACTGAACCCTGCGGTACCCTGCTAGTAACCCTCCTTTCTTCACTGTGGACTCCATTTACTACTACCCTTTGCGTCCTGTTGTCTAGCCAATTTTTTATCCAGGCTACCACCTTGGGACCCACTCCAAGGCTTGCTAACCTGTGTATTAATCTTTTGTGTGGGACTGTATCAGATGCCTTGCTAAAATCTAGGTAAGCCATGTCTACAGCCCCTCCCTGGTCTACTACTTTGGTCAACAAGTCAAAGAAATCTATTAGATTCGTCTGACATGACCTTCCCATCGTGAATCCATGCTGTCTTGGGGCCTGTGCCCCACTGGCCTCTAGGTACTCAGCAATTCTTTCCTTCAGAAGTGATTCCATCATTTTCTCTACCACTGAGGTCAAACTAACTGGTCTGTAGTTTCCTGTCTCTGTCCTGCTCCCACTTTTGTGAAGAGGAATCACATCCACCCTCCTCCAGTCCTCAGGTACCACCCCATCCTCCCATGATTTGTTAAAGAGAGTAAAGCGTGTCACTAGTTCTACCCTTAGTTCTTTTAGAATTCTTGGGTGAATCCCATCAGGCCCCATTGCTTTGTCCACCTTCAATTTTATTAGTTCTTTCAGAACCCTTTCTTCTGTAAATGGACTGGTATCGACCCCGCCTTCAGAGTGTTTCTCTTGTTTGGTTTAGGTACCTCCCCCTCCTCTTCCTTTGTGAATACTGAGCAGAAATATTCATTCAGTATCCCTGCTTTTTCACTGTCACCCTCTACTCACATTCCCTTCCCTTTATTAATCCTCAGTATCCCTCCTTTGGTCTTTCTTCACTCCCTATTGTATCTATAAATAGTCTTATCCCCCTTCGTAACAGAGTTGGCTATCCCTTCCTCGGTTTGGGCCTTTGCTATTCTGACTGCCTTCCCAGCCTCTTTCTGCTTTAACTTATACATTTTTGTCCTGCTCCTTCTGTGTTTCCTTATGTTTCCTGAATGCTATCCTTTTCTCCTTAACCTTCCCTGCCACCTCTTTTGAGAACCATAGCGTTTTTTTCCTTCGTTGTGTTTTGTTGATTTGCTTTACACAAAGGCTTGTTGCCTCTGTGATGGCTGTTTTGATTACTCCCCATTGTTCCTCCACCCCTCCTTCTTGCCTGTTTGCTAGTGCTTTTCTGAGGCACTCTTTCATTTTCCCAAAGTCAGCCCTCCTAAAGTCCAATACTCTTGCTTTTGTATGGCTTGATTGTATGGCAGTGTTTATCGTGAACCACACTGTTTGGTGGTCACTTGTTCCCAGATGGCTACCCACTTCTAAATCTGAGATTCTTTCTCCGTCCCCATTTGAGAGTACCAGGTCTAAGATTGCTCCCTCCCGAGTGGGTTCCAATACTAGCTGTCTGAGGCATGCCCTCTGTAGGGCATCAAGAATGATCCTTTTCTTGGAAGTGCCTGCAGCAAAGGTACTCCAGTTAACATTTGGCATATTAAAGTCCCCTATCAACAATATCTCCCCTTTTTCTGCCATTTTAAGGAAGCCTTCTATTATTTCCTTGTCCATTCCCTTCCTCTGAGATGGGGGTCTGTATACAACCCCCATGTGGATTGTGGTGCCATTTCGTGTCTCCAGGGTGACCCAGAGTGTCTCATCTGCTCCCTGTTTACTCTTTAGTTCTGTTGCTTTGATCCCTTCCTTTACATAGAGAGCTACCTCCTCCTCTTTTATCCTCCCTGTCCCTCCTGTAGATTGTGTATCCTGGTATGTTGACATCCCAGTCATGGTTCTCTGTGTACCATGTTTCTGTGACTGCCACAATATCCAGGCAACCTCTTCCATCAAGGCCGCTAGTTCAGGAGCTTGTTACACAGACTCACGGGCATTGGTACTCATCACCCTCCACTTTTGATGGCCTTACCCTTTAGCCCCATTCCTGTCCTTACTGCCTTTGCCTTTTTTTACATTTACCTCTGTCCTGCTCCCTAATGACTTCTCTACCTTGGTGTGTACCTCACTAATTACCGTGTTTTGTGGGGAGGCTGGGATTTCCCTGCTCCTTTTCAGTGCCTCCCCTTGGCTAGTTTAAATGCTTGCCAATGAAGCATTTAAACCTCTCACCTAGGATCCTGGTTTCCCCTGGACAGATGCAGACTCACTGCACCAGTATAGGTCTGTATCCCTCCAGATGGCTCCCCAGTCCCCAGTGAAGCCAAAACCCTGAGCTCCACACCAGTTTTTCAACCATTCATTGAATTCCCTGGTGAGGAGTACCCTGGCATCACCCTTGCCATAGACAGGCAGCACCTCCGAGAAGGTTACTGTATGCGCTACTTGTCTAAGGCCCATCCCCAACTCTACAAACTCCTCTTGCACTGCTCTGATCCCATTCCTAGCCAGGTCATTTGTCCCTAGGTGGACAATGACATCCAGCTCCCTCCCTCATGTAGCTGCTCCCACGATCCTGAGGATTCGCTTCCTGTCCCTCCAAGCCATGGCGCCAGGCAGGCACCTTACCTCCCTCTCCCCTTCTTCCCCCATTTCTACCCCCCTAATGATTGAGTCCCCCACCCGGAGTTGTTTTCTTCCTCTGTGGGGTCTCATGACACCCTGCTGTGAGTCTTCCCAGCATCCTTCTTGATCTCCACTGCAGGTGCCTCTGTAGAGGAACCACTATCCACCAGAAGAGCGAATGAAGTGTGAAGAGGTACAGCTGGAGGGATGCAACTCTGTTCCACCACCCTCTCCCTCCCTGAGCCCAACCTGGTCCAGCCTCTCGCATAGGAGAGGTAGTACCACAGACTGTTTGACCAATTTCAGGTGGAATTGGGGCCTTGGATGCACCCAGTCCACTCTGGAGTGAAGGGAGGACCTGGGGAGGTCAAGGAGAGGGGGCCCATTTGGATTAGAGAAGGAGGCACAGAAGGCCTCATCAACTACGGAGGGGACATTCGTCAATGAATCCCCTACTAGGATGGAGTCTGCTTGACTGCTTGTAGTACTCTTAAAGAGTAAGTTTATGTGGCCCCCAGAATTTTTTAGGGTCACGTAGGTGACTTGTTTGGAGGTCTTTTAGGTACTGGAACTTAGCCTGTTTTGAGTATTTTTTACACTGATTTCTCAGTTCCCCGTACTTCTCCCAGTCAGATGTGTTGCCGGAGGATTTGTAGGTACCCCATGCTCTGTCACAGAGCAGCATGGAATCTTGAGGCTTGGGCTCGGCCATTTATGGCACTCAATTGCTATTGCCAGCCTCCAAGGTGTGCCGTTATCGCATAACTCTCTGTCATGTCTTATTGCTTAAAATTTCTCTAGTTTTAAAAAACATATGTTATGGTTAGTCACATTATGTAGAGCTTGCTGATATAGATGGCAATTTTGTTTTTGATTCCTTTTTTCCTTTTAAAAGTGAAAAACAGACTGCCCACCACGCCGGTGTTACCACACAAAAACATGTTTGTTTACATTCCTTGGTCAACTCTCACTGTAGCTGTTCTGAACTTGGGAACACCCCAACACAGTCTAACCTCTCAAGATGCAATAGGAGACAAAGAGATGTTTGCATCATGAGTGGCTGTACTGTTTGGGGTGTTCTTTATATTCTGGAAGTGTGCAGTAAGAGTAGATGAAGGATTTGAAACAAAACAAGGTTGGGTGTAACTACAGCATTAGCATGGATTTTAGTTCTACTAAGAAAGGAAGCAGATAATGAGACCAGCAGCATCAATGAATTTCAGAGAAGGTGAGCAATTATAAAATGTGTGTTTTAGCTAGAAATAATATGCACAAAGGGTTGACAGTGCCCATTTAAAGCTGACACACAAGATGCTAACTGTATACAGAAAAAGAGGTCCTATGATTCTCAACACTGATTGGCTGATTTATTACAAGATGTAATACTTTTGTTATTTATTTAGTTTTTATATACCAGGTAGGTACACATAGGCAAATAAATGTGTATTTTCATGTATGACCCAGGAGAGTACAGAAAAACAACATAAAAATTTACAAAACGTACTCAATTTACAGTGTTATAGAGATGTAACAGCATAACAACGATATAGAGAAAGCAGGCAGTAACAAATTAAAAGTGTAATAATGCAGTAACCAGAATAGATCAAATGAAGTCAGCACCATAGATCACAAGTAATTTCAGGAGGACAGCTAGTTACTAGTTTGTTAGCTTAAAAGGAAGCTAAAAACAAACCGGAATTAAGCTGCAGCAAATAACATTTAGACAGGAGCAAAGCCCTGACAATGTCAGCAATCTCCTCATGAACTACAGAGGAACTGTCTGCTTCCCAGACTTTAAAGGTTGCAGAGTATATTAAGCAAATCAAACAGAGCTGTTAACCTTGGGTCACCGACATAGTTCTCTGCTTTTCCTCCCCAGTCCCAGCATGGGAGCATAACCTAGGAGAAAACAAGCAATATGCTCAAAGTGCTCTCCAGGATCCATATATTGTAGATGTTAGTATTACAACCATAAGAGCTGCTTGAGTGAATACTATCCCATGTAAGAGCTGCTTGAGCGAATACTGTCCTACATGGGCCTATTCCCAAGATGCTACAATCTGCTCGAAGCACTAATTCAGAGCAGATTAGATAGCATGACTAGTAAAGTGTAAATGAAGAAGAAAAAAAATAAGACATGAAAGAAAAGTCTGTATTTATATAAAACATTAGACAAAAAAGATGTCAGAGTAACCTTAGAAGAAAGACTGCCAAGCCATGCTTAGGTTGGTGTTGTGTGGGTTTGTAAGAATGGTGGCAGGTAGTGTGGGAGCTGCCTGCGTGTTGTTAGTAAGATATAGAATTATGCTTGGGGTAGTAGGTAGTGTGTATAATGAGAATTTTTACACATACCCAAGGTGTGGGATGCTACATAAACCCTAAGAGTGTTTTTTCTAAGCATCCCTCACTGAGGGTTTGTTCAAAATTCAAGTTTTACACACCACTCTATGTCTTGTTTTATATAATTGTGGGAGAGTGTGGGTTTTTTGCCTCAGCAAGTGTAACTAGAATAGATAAACAGTATAGTGTAAGCCGCTCAGTGCCTCGCGGCTTTCCTCTTGACAAAGCCGTGCATATTCGTCGTTATAACAAGCTGGTCATACTGTAATGGTAAATTGTAACAGGCTTTGTCAATGGGGAAAAAGCACTCCCCAGTTATTATAATTGTGGCTAACTTAAGGAGTGCCATTGTAGTTTACTGCACACTTACGCTCCTGCCCAGTGCTGACTCAGCAGTGCAGTGCTTCAGGGCCTCTCCCTGTTGGATGCACCATCCTTTGAATATGTTAAAATGAAGACCCTTATGTCCATCTCTAGTACAGGCGAAAGTTAAAGCTCCTGTTGCACTTTTCAAACAGAATAGGTCATCACTATAACCCCTCCCTCAATAAAGATAAATTCTTTGGCTGTCTATAGTTGTGTGTTTGTGAATACTGTTGCATTCCTAATAGAGGTCTTGTTTGGCTGCAGTCACTGCACTTCTAGTATCTAACTTAAGCACAGTAATGTGCTTTGAGATGTGTGTTTGAAAGTTACTATTTAAAAATGTAGTGAGAAAGGGGAAAAATGTGACCTGCTGGGAACTGAACCCCAAACCCCAGAATACCACCCTGATGCTGTAACCATTGAGCTACATGCTCACATGATTGAATCTATTGTTCCTGGACACACTTCTTTTCTATGATTTTGTATATCCTGCAATTAAGAATACTCAAGATAGCAAGTAGATGTTTTTAGTGCAATATTAGACACTGCTAAGCAATTTAAATGGCAAACTGTAGTGAGAAAGAAATAATGTAACCTATAAGTAAGCCGACAGTCCTCTAGCCAGGAACCAGCAAAGGCCATACTAAAGGTCACGTTATTTATTTCTCGCTATAATTTGTGATTTAAATTGATTAGCAGTGGCTAAGACGGCACTAAAAACATCTAATTGCCAAAATAACTATTCTGGGCCTGATTTTCAAAGGTTGACACAGGGCTTGTGTCAAATCCATCAACCCCAAAGTTTGGCTGCGCCAAACATCTTTGATGCAACTGCGCCCAGATTTAGTACACTGGACGCAGTTGTGACAGTTTCCACAATTTATGGCAGCTTGTGCCAAAGATATGGCACAAGCCCTGTAAAACGGGTCCCCCAAATGGTGCACGTTAGATCAGGGGGAGCTGCTCTAACTTGCGACATTCGATGCACCAGGGGTTTGTGGCATTTTGGGACTGTTTGAAAATCAGGCCCTTTAAATCCAGTCGTTCTGTTCCATTATAATCCATGATAAGCCTGTTTCATAGGTGGCTCACAAAAGTTGTAATTCACACTTTACAATTCTCAGAGAAATACTTCACATTCTAGAACATGAATTATTTCTCTGCACAGCTGCTGTAATCAGCTTTGCTTTCCTGCCCAGCCAGCAGGTAGCATGAGCTGATTAACAAAGCTGAATCTCACATCTCACGGGCGCTGTAAAAATGACTCCCCACAAGTGCTGTAAAAGCAGCCCCCCTGAGACCAAAGGCACTTCCCACAAATGCCTCAAAGCATTACAACAGAATATAACCAGCATTTGGCAATGCCAAATGTTTGCTTGCTGGTACTGGCATTGGTACTGCAGGAGTTAGAGAGAGACGCATAATAGGAATGGCAGTGAAGTATTGAACTAACGCCAGCCCCCACCCCCACCCTGCAGAGACTGACAGGTGTTGGGGTGTGCCTTTGGGTCATTGGCCATAACACTCATGCCATTCTATCTCACCCCACCTTGCAGACACTGACAGGTGTCACGGTGTGCCTTGGGGTCTTCGGCCCTCACGCTCACCCCATTCCATAAGAAAATAAGCTGAGATGGGTGCAGTATAAAAGAATGGGGTGAACATTAGGGCTCAAGACCCAAGGCACACCTCTGATGCCTGTCAGTGGCTGCAAGTTGGGGGTGGTGGTGGAATGGCATGAGCATTACGGCCAATGACCCCAAGCCATACCCCCGACGCCTGTCAGTCTGTACAGGGTGGGGCGTTACAGTTGGAAACTCTAACACCCTGGGTGTTTGTTGGTATTTTCACTCCAAATTTTCAACATGGACTTTTTGGGACCCCACCTTATGAACAGTGGCAGTATCATTTTGTTACTCAATCCCAAAAGGTGATTTCACACAGTGAGTGTGCCATTTGGTGCCACAGGTGCGAAAACACATTTTGGGCAGGATGTGAAAAATGACAGCTGTACTGTTCATGAGAAGGTGTGAAGAAATGGCAGTGTTGAAAATCCGGAGTGAAAATTTTAAAAAGTGGTGAAGTTGTGAGTGTGTGTAGAAACTGCTCAATTCATGCTTGTAACACAATCATTTTTTGAAATGTTTTCACCATATTTTCCACATGGTCTTTTTGAGACATCCCCTCATGAACAGTGGCACTGGGATTTCATTAATATGTCCTGAATGTTGATTTTGCACAGCGACTGTGCCATTCTGTGCCACAGGTGCAAATACACATTTCGGGAAGGATGCGAAAAATGACAGCTGTACTGTTCATAAAGGGAAGTGAAAAAATTGCAATATTGGAAATTTGGAGAGAAAATATTAAAAATTGATGAAGTTACGAGCGTGCATACAAACTGCACAATGCACGCTCGAAACACAGTCATATTGTAGAGTTTTTTTCACCAAACCTGCAACATGGGCTTTTTGGGATCCCACCTCATGAACAGTGACACTGTCGTTCCGTTAGTTGGTCCCTAAATGTGATTCTATGCAGCAACTGCAAAATCACGTTTTGGGACCAAAAAATGAACTGACAGTGCCAGTGTTCATGAGGCAGGGTCCCAAGAATCCAATGTTGAAAATTTAGGACCAAAACTCCCAAAAATGGCTGAGATATCAACCTAAGTTGAAACCCCACATTGATTGCCATTATAGGGCTTACTGTGATTTTTTTCAGTTTGCGGTCGGCTTTTGAAGAGTGCAGACATATTCCCAGTCCACAGAAGATCTCATCACTGGACCTTTGGAGGTAAGTATGGGTGGGGGTGTAGAGGGAGGTAGAGGGGTTCGGATGGGGAGGGGTGATGAGGACGACGAGGGACCATTTCTTTCTCTTTGGGTTAAAAAAATACCTCGGGACAGTTTTCTTTTTACAGGTGAAATAGTATGAAAAATAAGTTTTGGCACACTGGGGTGGGCTCTGGTGTGCCAGACTAGTAGGGGATCAATGCTGACCCAGGGTTGGGCACCCGGCTCGGCTGAAAAAGGGGCATGGGGGGCATCCGACACCAAGAGTGGGCATCCCAGTGTTGGAAAATATAAAATTATTTTGGCACACTGGGGTGGGCTCCCAGTGCCACAATAGTGGGGGTGGGGGGGCATGCCAACACAGGGATTGGGCACCCTGTTGTTGGCAAAAGATATGTTTGGGCTTGGGGGGGGATACTGACATGGGGATTGGGCACCTTGTTGTCAGCAAAAGATATGTTCACCGGGAAAGGCACACTGAGCAAATGAGTTGCTCATAAGTGCAGCCATGTGCATTACTGTGCACTATAATGCACATGGATTGAATGTGCCTGGTTGCCGGGAAGGGGGTGGAGGAGAGATCTGCTGCTGCAATGATGAAACTGTCCATGATTGCAGCAGCAGATTTCTTTCAAGTCCGGCACTCGCTCTGAAACTGCCATCATTGGCAGCTTCCCTGTTGATTGGTGGTTGAGGGATGCACCCATTAAAGCATCCACTGCATTGACCATAACACACTGCCACACCTCTACAATGCTCTGCTAACCTCAATATGTTTCTTGTGCACTGTGCACGCAAGCGAACTTAAAAAGGAGTACTAACCTTCTATAATGGATATGTTCTAAAACCAGAGTTTTTGAGACTTTTGCAAGTCTGGTTTCAGTGGATGAACGTGTCTGTAGTGGGATTTGAAACATTTACAGCCGACCCCCTAGTGAGCCGACCACTGAAGACTGAGTTCCAGTTTTGCAGTCGGGTGGGATTTGAAAGCAGTGGGTGGCGATTCACTGAGTTGATTGCAGTCAGCTAGCAAGCAGCACAGCACAGGTCAGACTTAATTTCAGAATCAAGAAGTGATCCAGGCAGTTTGTGTGTTGGGGGGGGGGTCGCAGCAGACTGAAGTGGATCAGTGGATGAACATGTCTGTAGCGGGATTTGAAACATTTACAGCCGACCACCCAGTGAGCCAACCACTGAAGGCTGAGTTCCGGTTTTGCATTCGGGTGGGACTTGAAAGTCACAGGTAGCGATTCGCTGAGTTGGTTGTGGTTGGCTAGCAAGCAGCACAGCACATCACAAGTCAGAGTGACAATTTTAAAATCAAGAAGTGATCTGGGCAGTTTGTCTCTGTGATGGGGTGTGGGGGGGGGTCACAGCAGGGACTGATAAAAACTTGCTGCACTTTTAATTACTGGGAGAGCTGCAGATTGACAGCCTGGAAGGAAGTTTAGTGAACAAAACGGAAAATGTGGAAGATGTAATTGGGTGTTCTTACTGCTTCAAACAGTTTGTGAAGGACACAAGTACTGAGTTTTCTAGTGCTGTGATACCGCTCTCCTGTGGTTCTGTCAGATACTAGCTGAGGGGCTGCAGCGGGAGAGTGGTGCTATGCCGGGTGGCATGCATTGATTTAACTGTGTGCTGCATTTTTGTTGGCACAATTAGTGCCAATTGCAGGGTTATAGCCTGATAAGGACATGGCTGAAAACAGCTTTCAGCCAATGAGGATTCGGGAAACTTTCTGCCCATTTTATAACAGCTTGTACTTCACACTTAATGGTTCATGATTCTCTATCCATTCTAATTCATAGAAGGTTGTTGAATTAGAAGGTGATGAACTGCAGCCTTAGCTTTGTCAACCCTTTTACAAGTCTAATGTTTGTGATCTTGCAGAGTATGTGTCATGCCTATTTCTGGCTATTTGATGCATTTGCTTGATCTGGTGCAGCATGACAGAAGGGGAACACTGAAGTTTATCATGAAAGCTAAAATTTGAATAAATATACAACGTTGATTTATTGCAGTTGTTTTATTGTGCAGCACATACAGTACATTGCACTTAACATCATGTAAATCTGATAGCATGTGCCAATGCAGTGGCTCACCAAAAGTTGGGTGACTAGCAGCAGAGCCTGGTGTAGTGGAACTGTGATTGTAATGGTAGTAGCGGTAGGCAAGTTTATGCCAGTGCAGTCATAGTTGGCACTAGCCCATGTAGTGAGCTCCTTTGTAGAAATAAAATTGGTGGACAAGGGAGGAAAAATCATTATTTTAAAGAGCTGGTGACGCCTCAAAAAAAACTTTGAAAAACATAATATTTAGGTGCAATTCAGCTTGTACTCCATATATATTGTATAGATTTCTCCTCTCCATTATTTATTACTGAGGAAATTTGCTTGAATACATGGTCTTTATACCTCAGAGTTCATCTGCCTCTATAGCTTACTCCCTACTTCAAGTCATAATCCTCTGTTGTGACATCATAATCTGTTGTCATGGGAGTAACTGTGATGTCATAAGCACTGCTTTATGACTTCAGGTAGGGAGAAAGCAACAGGAATAGATGAACTCTTCAGGAGCAAAGATCCTTTTTTCATGCAAATTACACCAGTAATAAATAAGGTGGAGGAGGAATACAGAACTAATGTGAAATACAAGCCAAACTGTGTCTGAATATTATGTTTTGTTAAAGTTCTCTTGAAGGTCCCAGCAGGTCTTTAAATAAGGGACGATACAAAGCAGAAATTTATAGACAATTGAATGATGCTTGGAATTATGGCAGATTACAGGAAGATCCCACTTGAGATCTTAAAGCATGCCTTTCTTGAGTTCTCTTAACAAAGGACATATTACCAAATTAGAATTTTCTTTTATAATGGTGGATTTCCCTATCATTTCCACCATCTACATCTTCCCCAAAATTCATAAGGACCAGGCCAACCTACCAGGTTGGCCCATTATTTGTGAACAGGACTCATTAACTGAAAAAATATCCACCTTTGTTGGTCATTTTTTGAGAAAATGGTACCATTCAACCCTCCTACATTAGGGATTCTATGGAAAAGGAGGGTTGTCCTGGTCCTCAGCATTCTTTGGCTTACTGTTGATATTACTAGTTTGTATATATCTCATTGTACCCAGTAGCTCGTATGAAGTCCGAACCATCCATTGATTTTCCTGATACAAAATGGCCGCCCAGGGTATAATGAGACATTAGTATATAATCTTATGCATTGTCTAGAAGCTACAAATTTTTCCACATAATTTATTCTAGAGGCAACCAGACTCATCTTGACCAGCAAATACTTCATTTTCTATGGCAAATTTTACCTACAAACCAGAGGTACTGCCTCTGAAACTGTGATGGTCCCATTCCACGCAAGCATATTTTTGACTTGGTGGGAGGAGGCCATCAAGT